>CAEGAE010063386.1:0-15870 GCA_903067095.1 Girardinus metallicus | reverse complement strand
CACCCTGGACAGGTCACCAGTCTGTCGCAGGGCAACACAGAGACACACAGGACAAACAACCATGCACACACACACTCACACCTAGGGACAATTTGGAGAGGCCTTATTTAATTCCATACAGGTTTATTTTTTCAAAGCTTTAAATCTGTTAGTTATGGTTATTTTCTTCTTGCAGCTGATGAAAACACAACATTTAAGATAAGAATATTACATTTGGCCAGAATTAGGTCAGCAACCTTTAAAACCATAAGAACCATTTTTGCCTTCAGACCAAAAATTAATTTGAGTCACAAAAGCAACATAACTCTTATTTTTATGAGACGCAGTGTTAGAAATATGTTTAGATATTTAAACTAAAGAACAACTTTAGTTCTACATTCAAGCTTAATATATTTAATCTACTGGGACATTCAGTGTTTCAAGAAAATAGTGTGACAGTTAATTTGCAACCTTTTTCATGAAAAATACTTCATGAAAAAGAATGTTCTTTACACTTTTATGTCATTCTTTGCAGAATGTTTATCCATAGATTGCATGAAAATGATTAAAGCTAAAGCTTTAATCATTTAAAGCTTTAGCTTTAAATGTGGTTCTATAGATCCACAGTGGAGGATCTATAGAACCACATAGATCCTAGATAGGTCAGACACCTGACCTATAAAAACATTGTTAACAATACTTGCCTAAAGTTTATTATTTACAAAAGGTGCTTTTAGTTTGTCTATGTTATATCATGTTCAGAAATTTGTTATGGATACTAAGCCTCGAAAAACAGTCAGATGGATGAATAGATGGGGAAATCTGGAATAATTGTTAGTAATGAAGAATTTTTAACACTTTACAATATTTTTAAATCATTGTTTTTTTTTTCTTTAATTTTTGACAAAACTGCATAGGAAGTCCAGTCAGAAACAGAGCATTGTTGAAGCATTTGTTATGGATATAAACACACCAGTCAACAGCATGTACTCCTGATCATCCTTAGTTAGCAAATAGTTTGTTAATGTGTGAATGACTGAAAGAGGAACAGGAGAAAATAAATCTATTGTTTTCAGTTTGATCTGCCAGCATCTGCTGAAGATGGCTGATATTGATCTATGACAGTGATCGGTGCATGCTTAGTTAAATATCAGATTTGTAAAAAAAATAAAAAATTACCTACTTTGATATTACATTAAATAATTTAACATATTAAAGCTGCTCATATTATTTGGTCAGAGACAGCATACAGTTGGGCCTTCACTTCCAGCCATCGGCTGATTTGCAAACCTGGTCCCTGTTTTGGTTTTGAAATTAAAACATTTTATAAACTGCAATTCTAAAAAGGCTTAACACAAAAAAAAAAAAAAAAAATCAAGCAAGCACAGTTGAAGGAACCAAAATTCCTATCAGTTTATTTTGTCCTTTTTCAAATGATATAAATCACTCATCACTGAAGCCTCCGTTCATGGCCTTCATCTACCTTACAGAGATTATTGCAGCAGTTCAGAGACGTTCACCAAGACCCAAAATCCTCACAGGCCTTGTAAAATTCTGCTGCGGTAAATTCAGCCAGTTACAGTTGAACATCTGATTTATTTTCATATGGAGAGGAAAAATTATTTGAAAAATGCAAACAGGTTTTTTTTTTTTATCAAGTTTTTGTAATTATTTTTACATTAAACACGAAAGTTTACATGAGTTTCATTTGCACAGAGCTTATCAGATATATGACTTAATTACCAATTCTCTTAATTAGGCCTGGGACTTTAACACATATTTTTTTTATTAATTAATCACATAGATATTAACACATTATAAATTTTAACACTATAATCTCTCTCTCTCCTTTTATATGCAAAAGTTCAGAGGGAACCTTTGCATTCACATGTTTCCAGTAAATTCCTAAATCTGACTCACTAGCAACATCTGTAAACAGCATCTATTGATGATAAAGCCGCTTTACTTGGCCCGTTGGGGGTTCATTATTGCTTCAAAAACCGATCTGATTGGACGCTGGAAAAGACAATTGATGTGTTCAAGTTGTGCTGAAAGGAGTTAGCCTATCAGCGAAGCTATTCAAGGCTAAAGTAGCATCTCAATGGTAAATATGTAGCAGCAGCACAGACGTCCCCAATGCTATCGTTAGCATCCAGAGTTCAAATATCTGAAGAAGAAGAATGATCAGGAGTTCCTGAAACACTGGAAAGCTGTATGTCTTGAATAACACTTTGCACCAGAATAACAGATTAGAAACAATAAATATATATTTTTTTATATGTTTACTTATTCTATATTTTAGCAACAAAAGGTTTTTTGAATTGAAAATGTTCCTTATTATTTTTCACTATATCTTTTTCGAAAAACGGTAATTACGGCCTCTGAAGTAAACTCAATGGAAAATTTTAAGTCAGACCTGTCACTATTCGTAATATATTTTACCTGAATTGCATATTTGTATCTCTCAAAATCAAAATAACAACAAGACTTAAACTTTTACTGTATTTCCATAAATGTGTGTTCATAGGCAAATCATGTAGTAGTTCGGTTATGTTCTGTTAGCCTGCATTATCTCTGTCAGATTAATAAAACTAAAATAACACATTGCAATGTGGGGCTGAGTGCTTTTTACAGAGGGACTCACAAAGATAAGGGAAAAAGTGTGAGCTTCACGATCCTGCAAACACCTTCCGCATTTAAACTGAGGACGACTGGGAATGGAACCATCAGTCTTCTAGCTGAAAAATATTCTACCTTCACAGCTGTGAATGTAGCAGAATAAAATGATATACTTAGTAAAATAAAATATTCCAGAGTACTTCAGAAGGAATAAGTCAAATGCCACCAGTGTATTATATATTTTAATACATAACTTGTAACTCATGCTTATCTATCTTAACAAACAATTTCAAGTCTAGGCCAAAGTTAATCATACTTTTGACTTCCTCCTTGTTTCTTTCTTTTAAATATCACACACTTGGAAGAACGCAGATGGCTGCACAAACATAAATAAACCCATGCTTTGTTCTCATCACACAATTGTAGCTCGTTGGAGCTGCGCTGTGAGCGTTAAAGGTGATTCCGCAGTGATGTTTGTCCTCAGCTGGAGCGCCGAACCGCTGCGTTCCACTGTTTCCTCAGTCACAGCGTTATTCTCTTAAACAGCTGTCGTTTTGGCTGATGCAGAACAGATGGCATGTACATGAGGGTCTCCTCGGCTGCACGTATGTGCAGGCGGCGGATGTGTCTCTGAGACAGAAGGAGAAAGAGAGAGAGAGAGTGAAAGAGGGAGAGATGGAGAGAGAGAGAGCTCCTGAACAGGGTGAAGCATGAAAACACGGTAATCTGTCCATTGTCTCCACCAGTGTTGAAAATGCAGCAGAAATGGATCATTGCTGTTTTTAGTAAGCTGTATTTCAATGCCATAAAAGAAAATTTACATAAATGCATCCAGCCGATCATGTGTCATGTGACCTAACAATTTTTTAGAAGCTGTTCATAGTGGCGTGTTTAACGCGTCTCAGATGGATCCTCATTGTGAGACTGAAGGCTGGAACAGATTGCATGTTCAACAGAGAAACCGAATGCTTGCCTGGAGGCAAAAAGTTGCTACAGTACAACACATATTGTACAACTGGTGTGTGTGTGTGTGTGTGTGTGTGAGAGAGACATGTAAGGGACTCTGGGATATCTGTGTATGCAACTGTTTATCTCACGGCGCTGTTGTATCATCGCCGATGGCAACGGAGGACCTGACAATGACAAAGGCACGTCTCTGTTTTGTTGCTCATGCAGCATCAGCTCATGTTCAACCTCACACAACCTGAAGAGTTTCCTGATAGATGCTAGCTGGCAGCCTGCACCACTGCACTGTGTTCACACATCTGGAATCAGACTGGAACCATTTGAAAATCCTGAGTGGAAAAACCATAATGTGCAATGTTCATTTAACGTTAGCAGAAGAAAAATCTATATCTGTTGTTTTGAAAAATCATTTTATAGTATGGTTTATCTCCCACTATTTTATTTCCGGGCTGCATTCCCAGCAGAATGATTTAAATGCATGTAAATGCATGTCCATCAAGTGCAGCTTATGGAAGCAACATACACCTGTTCTTCAATCGGTTCACAGTTGTCCTCTTTTCACCACAGACATAACAGATGCAAAGAAGTGATAGAAAAAAAATATGAGTACTATATTTATTATTTAATTGCCCACTTTTATCAAAACTTTAAGTACATCTCACTGGAGGCCTCTCATCAGAGCAGCATTTCAAAACCAATGTGATGCTGCAGATTGTAAAATAGTGGAATGATGTGTACATTTTAAATTGATTAATTTAGAAATGTGAGATGAGATGAGCAGAGGATGAATTATAATTTTTAAACATTCTTGCTTTTGTTCTGTTTTGTTTGTTTGTTTTTTTTGACTAGCTAGCAATGCAGATTGGTCTTTTTGTCACAATTTTTTCTATCTGCTTTCAGCTTATGGATTTTTTTTTACCCATTCAGTCTGCATAACCTAAGTATCTCTGCCAGAACGGCATGCAATTCGCTCTGGCTATAATTGACAGTAATATTAATAAATATAGGCAGGTTTTTCCACTCTGCCCATGCATACAACTTCAGGTAAAAGTGGATAAACTGGATCAACACAAAGAGACACTTGGTGCTCTGAAGTTATCCTCAGAGCCGTTCTGGTTTTGCATCTCTGTTCAGAATTAGAAACATGCACAACCTCTGTTTCATACACATTTAACACCAACAGATAGCATTGTGAAAGCACCCCTCCATGTCTACATATACGGTTAGATGAATGATGACCCTTAAAAGGGCCAAGTGGTGGTCACAAATCCACTGGGTCCACATGCCCATCTTTTTACTAAGAAGAAGAAGAAACACTTTTTCAAAGTGCTAAAACATACAGAGGTTTAGGTGTGCATGTTACTGTGTTTGTTTGCATTTTGCTTATTGCATGAGCATAAATCATTTCTCATCTGATGCTGTTTATGACTTTTATAGCCTTAACAACAAAAGTGAACATCCAGAGATTTACCAAGATGCGGTACTGTGATTTGTCTTGATACATATTTTTTTCTGTGTGATTTCCATTGTAATATTCTTAAACTAGAGGGATTTGAATATAAATTGAAAGCTTCAAGCCCTCTCCCTGAAGCTAAACTGTAAATAATAACCTAAAGTTTTTGTTTTTTTTAATCTTTGGTAATTGAAGCAAATGGGTTTTACAGGGAGAGATTTGTCTTAGGCAAACATACATACATTTTTTTTATATTATTATTTACGAGGAGGCGAAAGCTGAGCGGTGTAATGAGTGAAAATGCATGCTTAATTTAAATGGCTAGTGTGTCTGTTGGGGAATGTATTAGAGTCTGCAGAAGAAGCGTAAGACATATTAATTGACAGACAGGAACCGCTGTCTCCGAGGTTGATACAAGTAATTTATTACTTCAGAAATGAATGCCACCGCCAGAATGTGCTTCATTAATTTCAAATTTAGTTTTAATTTCAAGCTGTTGCCCCTTGAAAAGAATAAGGTGGCAAGTTTGAGAAGACATTTTTCCCCTCTCCTACATTTCATCATTCTTTTTCTATCCCTTAGTTTCTCCTGCTTTATTCCTTTCTCACCAGTTTATTTCATGTAATACAGAATTCAGGGGTTCGGAATGGGAGGGCAGGGGAGTGACATTCTAAATGATTGGAAAATAACGTATGTGTAAAAATATGTGTTTTCAGGAAGATCCTAACAAAGTTCTGTATTTGTTTTGCTCTCTTTGTCTGAACAGCTTATGTCCCCGACGATGAGAAGGAAGTAGCCTTGTTGGATGAGGACCTTGATGGAGAAGATTCTGCTCAAGAAGGGGAGGAGCCTGCAAACAAGCTCCTATGTCAGGACAAGGATTTCCTTTTCAAGGACAGGCCAGAATCCGCTGGCATTCAAGACTCCCCCAATGTGGCAGACTTTTCTGGTCAGGACCTGGACAGCGAGTCTCACCTGAGTGAATCCTCAGACAGAATGTCTGATTTTGAAAGCTCCTCACTGAAAAACGAGGATGATGTCCTTCTTTCTAAAGACATTTCCAACGAACTGTCCCCCTCCTCCTCTTCAGCCATCATGGCTGCAACCAATGCTGCCGCCTCGGTAACCGGAGACGAGGCCATGTTGGCAGCAACAAGTTCTGTGGCTGACAGCCTCGAGAAAATGAAGGCGATTTACACTTCCTTCCTGAGCAATTCCTATTGGTCAACACTGAATCTGAACTTGAATCAGCCACCAGCAGAAAAGCCCCCTCGTAGTCACAGCAGCAGCAGTAGTAGCAGCAGCAGCAGCAGCTGTGGTAGTGGAGGCTATGACTGGCACCAGTCTGCTGTGGCTAAAAGTCTCCAGCAGGCTTCCCAGAACCACCACAACAGACTGAGTTTGGTGCAACATCCCACAGTGGCTGTGACGACAGCTACTACAGAACCTAACCTCTTCAGCACTGTTCAGCTGTACCGGCAGAGCTCCAAGCTTTACGGCTCCATATTCACTGGTGCCAGCAAATTTCGCTGTAAGGACTGCAGTGCTGCATACGACACTCTGGTGGAGCTCACGGTGCACATGAATGAGACTGGCCACTATCGTGACGATAACCATGAGACAGATAGCGAGGGGGCTAAGCGTTGGTCCAAACCCAGGAAACGCTCCCTACTAGAGATGGAAGGGAAGGAAGATGCACAAAAAGTACTTAAGTGTATGTACTGTGGACACTCCTTTGAATCCCTTCAGGATCTCAGCGTCCACATGATCAAGACAAAACACTACCAAAAAGTGCCTCTGAAAGAACCTGTTACACCCGTAGCCGCCAAGATCATCTCCTCTGCTCGAAAAAGGGCCCCAGTTGACCTGGACATCCCTAGTTCACCTGACTCTAACGGAGGCACCACACCGAAGCCAGCCTCGTTCAGTGACACTAATGACATTCTGCAGAAGATAAGCAACCCCTACATTACACCTAACAATCGCTATGGACACCAAAATGGTGCCAGCTACGCCTGGCAGTTTGAATCCAGGAAGTCGCAAATCCTCAAATGCATGGAGTGTGGCAGCTCACATGACTCACTGCAGGAACTAACTGCTCATATGATGGTGACAGGGCACTTTATTAAGGTTACCAATTCTGCCATAAAGAAGGGCAAACCAATTATAGAGTCCCAGGCCCCCATATCCAACTCTTCAGTTGAAGAAAAGGTCCAGTCAGTTCCCCTGGCTGCCACAACGTTCTCCTCTCCACCCGCCCCCGTGCCTCCTCCGACTAGCATCTCACCCATGGCAATGGCTGTGGAAATTAAAAAAGAGGAGAAGGAAGAAGAATGTACCCAGGAGTCCAACATTATCAATGCCAATAACCACAATAAAGATAAGAGGACAGAAGTGGAAGACGAATCTGAAGAGAAGTTTGATATTTCTTCAAAGTACACCTATCTGACTGAAGAGGATCTGGATGAAAGTCCAAAGGGGGGGCTTGACATTCTCAAGTCCTTGGAGAACACAGTGACCTCAGCCATCAACAAAGCTCAGAATGGCGCTCCCAGTTGGGGTGGATACCCCAGCATCCATGCAGCCTACCAGCTTCCAAACATAATGAAGCTCTCTCTTGGCAATTCTGGAAAGAGCTCTCCCCTTAAATATATGTTTAGTGGAGGGGAGATTCTCTCCCCTACTGGCAAAAGTCAGTCACTGATTTCCCCTCTCAGCTGCCAAACCTCTCCACTACCTAAAAACAACTTTCAAGCAATGGAAGAGTTAGTTAAAAAAGTGACAGAGAAAGTAGCTAAGGTAGAGGAGAAAATGAGAGATCCCGGTATGATTGCGAGTGATTTACCTCTGAGGCGAACCACGCCCTCACCCTGTGTCAGTGAGACAGAAGATCTAATCCGAGGAGAGTCGCCCAAAAGAAACACTGCAGGAGACTGTAAAACCCCAGAAAATACAAGTGTAGGGGAGGTAGTACAAGATGGAAAGGGAACGGATGAAAAAGATTCCAGTAGTAGTGCTTCCACAAAGGAGTCTGGGGAGAATGGAGTGGAGCCCACTGCTGTAACACCCCCACTGCCTGCCTCTCTGTGTGGCAGCACAGCTATTATCACAGACCATCCACCTCCTGAACAGCCGTTTGTCAACCCTCTCAGCGCTCTGCAGTCAGTAATGAACGTCCACCTGGGGAAGGCTGCTAAACCGGCCCTGCCCTCGCTTGACCCCATGAGCATGTTGTTTAAGATGAGCAACAGTCTGGCAGAAAAAGCAGCAGTGGCTTCCTCCACCCCACCAGCACACACCAAAAAGGCCAGTAACGGTCATTTAGATCGCTACTTCTATCAGCAACATCTCAACAATGACCAACCTATAGATCTCACTAAAGGAAAAAATGCTGATAAAGGAAGTAATGGTGGTTCTTTGGGTTCAACTACACTTTCTTCTACTAACTCCACCCCATCAATTTCTCCCTCTTCTGCTGTCACTATGACAAAGGCCTCCGCTACAGTAGCTTCCTTCATGTCCACGTCACCTTTGAGAGAAAATGCCCTGTCAGACATCTCAGACATGCTGAGAAACCTCACAGAAAGCCAAGCTCTGTCCAAGTCCTCCACGCCGACCAGTCAGTCTGAGCGCTCTGACATCGAAGGTGCCACACAAGAGGAAATCGAAGATGTTTCACCTGCTCAGAAGCGTAAAGGCCGCCAGTCCAACTGGAACCCTCAACACCTCCTTATATTACAAGCCCAGTTTGCTTCCAGCTTGAGGCAAACAAATGATGGCAAATACATGATGTCTGACCTGAGCCCACAGGACAGGATGCACATCTCCCGTTTCACAGGTCTGTCAATGACTACAATATCCCACTGGCTGGCTAATGTGAAGTATCAGCTAAGAAGAACTGGTGGCACCAAGTTCTTAAAAAACTTGGATTCAGGCCACCCAGTGTTCTTCTGCAGTGACTGCGCTTCCCAGATTCGCTCACCGTCCACCTACGTCAGCCACCTGGAATCCCACTTAGGCTTCCGTCTTCGTGACCTGGCTAAACTTTCCGGGGAGCAGTTGCTCAGTCAATTATCACAGCAACACCATCACCAACATCAACGCCACACCAAAGGACTTTCTGAAAAACTCTTTTCCAATCTCCACCCATCCAGCCACCTGCTGCCATCCTCCCTCCCAACCTCCGTACCACTATCACTACCGATCTCACTCTCCTCGTCCTTAACAACGTCTATACCGTCAACTGAATCTCCATCTTCCTCTCCTGATGACGATGAAAGTGGCGCGGTCTACCAGTGCAAGCTCTGCAACCGGACATTTGCGAGTAAGCACGCTGTTAAACTTCACTTGAGCAAGACACATGGGAAATCCCCCGAGGACCATCTGATGTATGTGTGTGAGCTGGAAAAACAGTAGCACTGCCTTGGAATGATGCAAGACTTTTACAATGCAGCTTAACCTACTGTTGTGCCACTCTTTTGAGTTAAAATGATGAAACTGCACAAAGAAGCCATTAAACTACTGCTAAGAGTGTTGGCACATTATTTTTTTTTAACTTGAGTTTTTTTGTTTCTTTTTGTTTTAGTTACATGTGAGGAAAACCTACTCCAGTCCAAATCTCTTGATTTAACCACTCTTCTCTGACTAAAGTAGATTCATACTTGAAGCATTTTTAACTGAAAAGATAAAGTTAAATGAAAGTATAAAATAGATTCTAAAATGGCAAGATGAGTTTTCCTCTATTTAAAATAAATTAGGTTTATTGATATTTTGGCTAAGCTGCATGCATATCAATAAAACAATTTTGTTAAAATATTTTATACCTACATCTGGTGCAATTTCTATGTTTTGCGTTTTTAAACTCCTGTCTGATTTTTTTTTTTTTTTTATCCATGAGTTAGCATTTAAAATTAAACCTTGTGGGTGCTTCAAAGCATAAAAATATAAGAATTACTGTACATTGTTTTTACATTGCTTGTTTTCTAAACATCCATAGTGATGAGTCTTAAATCCCAAAGTTTATTAAAAAGAAGATTCTTCTTTAAGTGTAAGAATTTCACTCTAAGCTTCATTTTTTGACTGGAAAATGCTAACAGGTCTTAATACAAACATTGTATGGAGAAGAAATAAAATGTAATATTTTGCTTTGATTGATCAGGGACCTATATAATTCAGGTCTGTGTACTATATGTAAATAAAAAAAAAAACATTCAGTTAATTCCTGTTTAAATTATGCATCATTTCTATATTTTTTAAGTTAAAAGGATTATGACTATTTGCTGGTGCACACTATATGAAGACAAACTTGTTTTGCACAATAGTTTTATAAATGTGTTATGTATCTGAAAATACAACAAAAAGGGAGGTAAAAGTGCAAATCTCTTTACTCCCAGCTCATGCTCAAACGATTAAAATGTTCTTTTTTTTTTGAGAAAAAAAGAAAAGATCTGAAACTGCTCTACACAAGCCCCCTGTATGAACACTAAAAATATTAAAAGTTGTACAAAAAAAATCTTACTTTATGAATATATTTCCTGTATAAACTGTTATTTAAAAGCACTCTTGGTTGTTTCATATTGTTGAATGCCTATTTGATTGGTCCTACTTTTTTTTTTGTTCTGTCTAATTACTCTGCAGTGATTCCACACTGCAGCTTTATCTTTTTGCGATATGAAAGGTAACCATGGTTACACTAACCTCTTGAGTGACAAGTTCTGCTACATTTTTTGGCAGTCCATTTGCTGAAGTAACTGACATCTGCCAGAGAAATAATAATGATAATAATATAAAAAAAATACTTATGTGTAAAATATCGGCATGTAAACAGCACAGACACTGTTATGCATTCTGTGCCGTTTGTCTTTCTCTTTTTTTCCATTTCATTCTTTGGTTTTCTGTTGTTGTTGTTCTTGACAATGAATCCCCATTATATGACTTCGTATAACCTTGTTTTCTACTGCAGCATTAAAAAAGAAACTGTTTTTTGCAATAATGTGCGTGTGTACATTCTGTGTGTCATGGCTATCAATTAGGTGTATGCTGTGCAGTCCCTAATGAGCACATTAGACTGGGAGTGTGTCAGCGTCTGTCTGTGACGAGCTGCAGACTAGTTTACAGTGAGTGGCAGCAGTGGGGCCGTGTGGGACACAAACACGCACACACAGCCACACACACTTATATTTAAACATGCAAACAGAAACCATGATTTCTGACTTGCCCGTAGCTTCCTCCATTGTGTTAGTGACTTAGACTGTGAGATGCCAACAGATGCCTTCATAGACTCCAAGTCGTAGATAGATAGATAGATAGATAGATAGATAGATAGATAGATAGATAGATAGATAGATAGATAGATAGATAGATAGATAGGTAGATAGATAGATAGATAGATAGATAGATAGATAGATAGATAGATAGATAGATAGATAGATAGATTATATCAAAAGTTTATAACATGTCATTGTTTCACAAAATCTAAAAAGCAGATAAATTACTTTTAAAATCATTCATGTGACATAAAATTTTTGAGAGCTTTAACTTTTACTGGAGTTACGTTTGAAATCATATGTTTTAATGAACAAAAACAAATATTCAATTTCATTAAAAAAAAAAAAAAAAAAAAAGTACCGTAATAATGGCAGTGATCCTTTTGCTGGAATCCTCCTGAACAACAGAGACACTGGTTCAAGTTTACCTCAGAGAAAAAGAAGAAAACCCCAGACTGGACTTTAAGGGACTGGTTTATAAGTCTGAGAAAGTCAGCAGCTTTATCATACAGTATAAACTTAGTTTGATTTATGTTCACGAAAACATTCAGAATAATATTTCAACAAAAAATGGAAATAATATCAGTTTTCTCTGGTACTAGTGATTGCATTGGCTAAAACAGAGGAAGAGGAGAAGCTGAGAGAAGCTTCTAGATGTAGTGAAGGATCCTGAGAACCATAACGACAGCGCAGACACAGGATATTGGAATTGTATCTCCCATTAACATTACACATAATACCACCCAGATGTTCATAATATCATATGTTGAGATATTTCATTCTGGTTGTGTTGCAGTTTTATTTATGAAGTTGCTCCTTTAATTAAAAATAATTTGAGCATTATCCCCTCTTTTCTTTTGTGAAATCCACTAGCAGCATTTTTTTCTGCTCTCAGAAAATTAACAAAGTAACTTTTACTTAATGTAAACTTTAAGTTGAGGTTCTGTTTTACTTTTATTTGAGCAACATTTTACACTGGTAACTTTATTTTTATTTAAGTAAAATATTATCAAAGTAACTGCACTTTTACATGAGTGCATTCTTTTCGTGCTCTGCGGTTCAAACCCAGGACCCAGCAGCTACACATGCTCACCATGATGCAGTCACACTGCAGTTAGTGAAAATGATGAGTTAGAGACTTAGACAAGATGACGGGCTGCTGCAGACAGACACCAGGTCAGGTATTGCAAGTTTTCATATCATATACAAACCACTGTTTATAAATCATATATATAATAAAATCAATTCAAAAATGGTTGGAGATAATGATTCACACAACATCCTAAAAAACCCATCAACACTGTATAGCCAGCTGGGTTTTTCAGTTAAACACTAAAACATTTTTGCAAATATGGATTTCTTACATGAATTTAAGATCAAAATAACTTCAACATTTGTTTTTTTATTTTGCAAAAAATACTTCCAATTTGACTAAAACCAAAACATTTTATTTGACGTACAGAATCCATTCAATAAATTAGAATATTACTGAAAAAAAAAAACATTCATTTCAAGAACTTGATCACTAAATGAAATACATTATATAGATTATTGCACAGAGATGGATTTTTGAAAGCCTTTATTTCTCTTAGTGATGACAATTTTCCACCTACAGTTCATAAGAACACAACATAATTAGTAAAAAAACAGACTATTAAAAACAACCATTTTTTTGACAGAAATCAAGTATCCTGTCTGCTTCACTGTCAAGTCAAAACCAACTAATAACTCCTCTGGATTACATAAGAAATGAATTCATAAGGATCTAAATGGTTTCCAAAACTTAGATTAATACTGTAGATTAGAGATGAGAAGTGTATTTTGTAGTATTTATTTTTTTTTTTCAAAACACAAAAACATTCTAATGCATTGGCAACTACACACATTACATATGCAAACTGCATCAACAGCACCCAATCTACAGGCCTGGAAACCTCCACATATACACACTTAAGACACAAAGAAGGCACTCACACACACACACCCCCACCCCCACACACGCACACACACACTTTTGTCAACAGCCAGGTACAGGGACTTCATCCACAGTGACAAGGTGCCACAGTGTGTGAAAATGTCAGCCTTCAACAGTGCTGCATGAAGTCTGGCACCGCATTTAAGGCTCTCATTAGCTTCAAAGAAAATATGCACAAGACTGAAGTGTAAAAAAAGCCATTTTCTCTCTTCCTGTCCTCACACCCATTGAGCAAATGCAAGGACTTATTAAGGTAAGAAACAAGCAAGCAGGAAGCAGTCGACACACCACTGGCTCAGCTTACAGCTAAGCACTTAAACAAACTGCAAATCATATTTGCATCATATTCATGATGTGCCCTAAAACTTGTCAAGTAAACAGAAAGAAATTAACCCAAATCATTGATATCTTATATGTTAGAAAAAAAGACGTATAATAAGGTTATTGATGCTATGTTGTTTTAGCATCAACACTTTGATTAGCACATGAACAATACTCAGATCACAGCAAAGGTAATCTTAAGTTTGCCAAATAAATTTACTTATGTTGGATTTTGAGAAAGTGTTAAATTTATCTTTGATACAAGTGCAACTTCCTTCTTCATGAAATGAAAACTAAAACAGAGCAGTGCCAGATTTTTAGCAGTTGGAGGATTTCTTTTTGTCGTTGGTTAAAGACAACGAGACATTTTTCCCTCTAGCGTTAGACTCATGTGTTTGTTTTGGTTGTATTTACCCATAATGCCCTACGAACCAAGACCTACGTTTTCGGCAGAGTAGTGTTTTTTTTTTTTGTTCCCCATCAGAGTTGGATGGTGCATTCACACCTTCCCAAAAAAAAAGGTCTAGTTTGTTCTAGTTTGTTCTAGTCAAACAAACTGTAGTCGGATTAATATGGGCTAACCAGGGCTGGTGTGAATGCAGCCTTTCTCAAACTGATTCATCAGTAGTGAACTGTCCTAGGGCATACAGAATGCCATGGTCACTCAATAACCCCATCAACAAAAAGCAAAGATCCTCAGGTTCCCAGAGAAAATCTCCCTCCCCCACTCCATGACTGTGGTTTGAGATCCACTCCGTGAACAGAAGAAACCAAATTAATGACAAGAGGCGACCCTGGTAAAGTTCAACCTGAACTGGAAACTACCTCCAAATATTTATTCAGAAGTGTGTCGCTGTATGGAATTTTCAGGTGAAGGAAAAACTAAAACATTCAGGGGCTGTAAAAGATTCAATAACACTTAATTGCTTAAAGCTGGCTCTGCCACTGAACACTGGTGATATAACATGAGTTTGGAAGAAGGTTCGGGCTGCTAATGTAACACATCTTCATTGTGGTTCGCACAATGCAACCGTCAGAATCTCCGAGGGACATAGTGAGAGACTCCGCCACAGTAAGCTGCTTACACACATTTGCTGAAGGTGTGCTACCGATTCAAATGGCTTCATCTAAAACAGGACTGGCGGGAGGGTGGGAATACAAGCTCAGTGGATCCACTCCTCACAATGGAATCACAAAGCATAACACAAATAAAGCCAAGGTACAAGTAAACACACTCCTTCCACAAAAACACACAGGAAGAATGCCCTGTCCATCTGAGTTCCTCTTGATTTCTTTTTTTAATCATGTTCCCTTTCCTCCCATTCTGTTCTTTATATGAGAACACAATACCACAGTCACAGACAGTGTTTCCCTATTGACAGAATGATCACAAGGCAATTGCTCATTGATTTACTAAACATTTTAGAGTCTATTGCTAGTATTAACAGTTGAGATTTTCTTTCTCCATTTAGCATAAGAAAACTTGATATGCTAATATCCCTCTTGAGAATATTTTCCTAGAAAGTGTCTAAGGGCCATTTCCAGTTTTATTATTATACATATGATATATACAGATATCAGTGTTGTAGTACTCGAGACCGGTCTTGGTCTGGAGACCGTTTTTGATGGTCTCGGACTCGACCTCATTTGGTCTCGGTCTCGTCTCTGTCTCAGGCGCTGAGGACTTGGGATTTTATTTCAAGACCAGTCAAGACCGCAACTGTGGAAATATCTCTAAACTTACAGCAAACTGTCTAGTTTATTTGTTATCATGTTTGTTTTCACTGGATGCAAAATGCACCGATTAAAATCAGAGCAATAACGTGACGTACCGATTAGTGTTTCTGTTACTCCCTCCACCCCCTCTCCACTGCACATGCGCAGTGGTTTTCTGTGAGCGGCAGAAGATGTCTGTCTAATCATTAGTAATAGAATTGCTCTGCATAAATTATAAGAAATACGATGGCGACAGCGCCTCGCTAAATGGACTGAACTTAAATAGCGCTTTTTCTGATCATTTTTGACCACTCAAAGCTCTTTACACTAGAGTCACATTCACCCATTCACTCTCACATTCATACACCCATACGCAGATCGGTAGGCAATTTGGGGTTAAGTGCCTTGCCCAATGGCACATCGACATGCAGCAGGAAGCTGGAATTGAACCTACAACTTTCCGATCACAAGCTGTGATGTTTTTCCTTCTTTTAAATCATTATAACTTCTGTTTCCCACATGAAAAAAAACACCAAAAGTGGGATTAAAGCGTTTGGAGCGGATAGCTCAACGTA
>CAEGAE010063374.1:0-77510 GCA_903067095.1 Girardinus metallicus | reverse complement strand
TTTCCTCCTCATCAGTGAAAGAAAGTGCTGGCAAATTAAGTAAGGATGATGAAAAGGACCGGAGGAGAAACATTTTTCTTGGAGTACTTGAAATACAGCCAATAAAACAGGAAGTACCCCAGCCCTATCAGATGCAGCTTCCGGTTGTCGTGAAAAAGGTCTATATAGTGAACGATCTGATTCTTCTGAACGGCTCTTTACTAAGAAGTTAGGACTGGAGGTCCTTTGTTCTTGTAATGCTCTGCGCAAACTGCAGTAGCTATTATTATTATTTTTGTTTAATTGTATACATTGATATTCATTTAATTAGTGAATAAATAAAACACAAGCACGCAGAGCATGGTTATTGCTCTTTGTTTTCGTCACATGTCAGGGTGTCAGACATTACAGCACTGTGCTGCCTGGCTTCATGCAGCGGGAAAGAGGGTGAGAACAGTCACGATGGGCGCGTTGTCCTTGGTTACTTCTTGCTTGTTGTTCCTTGGTCAGTGTTCATAGTTGAGCGCTGTTTACCGTTAGGGCATTGCTTTAATTTACAGTGGTGTTTTTTGACATGGGCAGTATGGGCAACCACCCAGGGCGTTATCTTTTTAGTGATGGCACGAGACCTCGTGGATTGTGGCACAGAGATGGAAGCAAAGCAGAATGAAGAGTTTGAATTGATAATGATATTGCTTAAATTTATTTCAGCTCTAGGTGTTTTTATGAAAATTTGAATCTTTCAGATCAATTAAAGAAGCAATTTTGATCATATTTCACATTTTATTGTATCATGTAGCGCGGGGCGCCGTTCTTGGTCTTGACTCCGTCACGACTTTGCTCGATCTTGGTCTTGACTTGTTCTTAGACTCTAAAAGTCTTGTTCTTGCCTCAGTCTTGATGCACTCTGGTCTAGATCTTGATTTGGTCTCGGGTTAGGTGTGGGGCAACAACCATCTTGAGACCCTTCTTTGACACCAAGTAGAATCGAAAATAACAGTTAGAGATGGCTACCTAATACTTTAAACTCTGTAAAATGGGATCAGCCTCTACTGCACAGGTCCAGTGTGAGAGATGTGATAAAGTGAGTATTGTTGCAATTCAAGTGTATCATGGTGATGGCTAAAATGATCCCAAATCCTTGGGGCTTTATTTACTGTCATGTGACAGGAAGCCTTCTTTGGCTTTTCAGTCATTTGTCGTTCATGTTATCTCACATCGCCCTATGCAAATATCCTGTAGATCACAGGTGTCAAACTCCAGTCCTGGAGGGCCACTGCACTGCAACTTTTAGATGTGCCTGTGCTGCACCACACCTGAATAGAATAATTAGGTCATTAGCTAGGCTCTGGAGAACTTACTATACGAGAAGGAGGTAATTAAGCCATTTCATTCCAATGTTTTGTACCTGTGGCACCCCTGCTGTAGATTCACATTCCTATATTTATGTAGCTTTTCTACACTTTTTCTCTACACTGTACTGTTTTCTGTTTATTTTTGCTACTCTTGTTTCTGCCACGATAGCTTAAATTCCTCACGTGGGACTAAAAAAAGGATTGCCTAATCTTGTTTTATAACTCTACTCTGTAATAGTGTTAATTCTTCCTCAGATTATACTAATGTATAGTTTATCGTACATAGTAAGGCAAAAATTAGCTGACGTATACATAAAACAGAGTTTTACAAATATTTGAAAAACAAAGACAAACTAATTAGGTAGTTGACATTTTAAGGATCTTACTTTAGCATTTATCAGCTCAGCAGCAACTGCAAACAGCCATGTCCATGTGTAGTCTCTGCAGAATATGGACCCTTAACTCAGATTTTGAAAGGCTGCCAACACTTCCAAATCCAGCATAATCCTTGACGGGACAAAGGTTGAAAGCTTAAAAGGATAAAACAAAGCAGCTTTCCTGTAATACAGTATGTCCAGCCTTCCTGTTAGCTGCTAAAATCTCTCTCCCTGTTTAAAAGCATCAACCTGAGTAAAAATTCATGGAAATTATTTCTTTTACCTTTTTATATTGTTGTATTTCTTCAGATTTATCTTTAAATACCAAACTGAGACTTTACTCCTTCCTTCAGTAAGAACCGTCCCATCCTGTCATGCCTGAAGTCTGATAATTACCATCATACCAGTTAATCAGAGCAAGGCTAATTCTTTATACTGTCATATAAAGTCATATTGTATTACTGGTCATACTTGGCATATCAAACTTATGAAGAGATTTTTCTACAGTGTATAACAGGTATACAAACAGTGAAGCAAATCTAAGCAAACGCTACACATTTGTAACATTTTCTAAGTGCATTTACTTATCCTGATGTTAGCTGTTTATTAGATTCTTGCAGATCAGCTTAACCCTCCCTCCTTGGTGTTTTTCTCCCCCTAAGAATATATTAAATATCATTTAACAAACATCATGATATTTTTTTTTTTTACCTAGAGAACGTTCGATCAGCACACAGCCACACGTGAACACCCCGACACACACACACAGTTAGCATTGTCCAGGTGCGACGCTGAGTCACAACCTCAGCATGTATATTTAATGGTAACCGTAGCATGTGTGAGCAATGCAGAAAGGCATATGGGCTCATTCGTGTGAACCGTATGGAGTGATGTGAATAGACTGTGTGTTTTGTATGTGTGTGTATCTTGGATACAGTTGCTACGCTGTGTGTTTGTGAAGGCTGAGACAACATGGCTTGTTCTCAGAATGATCGGACGCTAGTGACTGCTTGTAGTCAAGTTACTTGTCGTCTTTCCCAGACAGACTTTGTTTGCTGTGCCATTGGTGCCTCTCTAACCTGCTTCTTGTGTCTGCAAAACAATACGGACCTAATTTGAATTGTAAATATTAAAAAACACAACGTTTAAAAAAAAATTGGGTTTGATGGAATGTGAATTCGTTTTTTTTTTGTTTTTTTCTTCATTGACAGGAGTATTGTCTGAATGCAGAGGTGGTTGTCAAAAGGTTTAGGTTAATTTTCATGAACTTGGTACTTTGAATGATTCACCCTCATCCCTACAAAAATTGCCTCTCATTCAGCTTTTTATCAGCTCAGCAGAAAACAGGCTCTGTCACTTTGACCTTTTTCTTTTTGACAGAAACATTACAGTTAAAAAAAAAAGAGGGAAAAGCATAATGATCACAAAAGAAAAGGTACAAGCACATTTTCATACACTTAAAGGGCATTAGTGCCTGCATACAGGAGTACTAACTATGACAGCGCATTGAATTTGAAGGTATTCCTGCCACAGCGTCCAAGAGAAGAAAATTTGCATTTCATTGCCGTTAACCCTTAATCTTGAATTGCTTGCTGACACTGCTGAGAGAAGCAGAAGCACTGTAGCAACCAATTTAAGTGCTAATTGTACTGAGGCAAAATATATTTAAAATTTAAATCAAGAAAGCTGTTAAAATGTATAGAAAGCTAGATTTCAAATTGCTTCAGCGTGTCCTCAACATATGAAACATTTATCTCTCTTTGCGATCTATTCGTTTTCATATGCTGTTTAGTTACGAACAAGTTTCCTGTTATAATTTCTTGTATTTTTTGATGGAAAATGGGCTGACAAGCAAAAATACGATGGAGGCTGTAAAGACACGGTGTAGGAAAGGAGATGAAGCTAGCATGAGAAACAGAGAGAGGCAGGGAGCGCTGCCCCATAGAGAATAAATGGCTGCTTAGTGAAATATGAGGGGCATCAGCTTACACTGAAGGATAAAAAGGCAGTCAAGCACAGGATACACATCTGTCATCTGTGCCTACACACAGTGGCCAGCTGGTGGAGTGTGATGTAACTAGTGACTGTTGTTCCATAGCTTATATGGCTTTCCTGGTTGCTGACCTGAAATGAACCTTTAGGAAAGCCTCAAAAGACCGATGGCAAAAATCCTGAACCATAACCAGTTCTGCAATGTAGGCAGGAATTTTCTCAAAGTTCAACTGAGGGCAGAGTTCTTGTCTTGTCTTGTTTTACTACACTGTATATTGCACACTGTGAATTACCCCACATTACTCTACTTCCTTCTAAAGTCACTTTCACACCAGGATAGTCAGGGGTGACTTGGTCTGATTCGATGGAGAATGCCAAAAATGGTGTCTTCATTTGATTTGGTTGTATCCCAACATTGATTTTTGAAACTGTCTGGATAATGCAGTGAAATTACTAAAAGTGCTTCTTCTTCAAGATGATGCTGCTTGAAACAAAGATTGATCAGGTAGTAGAGCAGCATACAGAAGAAAAAAAACACCTAATCAATGGTCGGTAATCCTTCTCCTTAACATGGCTTGTTTGCAATGAAAACAGTAGAGTAGCACTGAATTAGTCCAGACTTTCAGTATCTGTTTTGTCTTTGGATTTTTAAGCTAAATGCTTTTTTGCCAGAAAAATGCCTAGTAAGATTAATTGGTGAGATAGAAGCCTATACAGCACATTTCTCTTTAGATGTTTTGAATGCTGCATGTTTATCATATAAAGTGTACTGAGACTCACATTTTCAGGTAGACTGGCTTCACACAAACCTCAAACAAAACAGAGAGAGGGGAATTACCTAAAATATATTAAGGTAACCTCTGTTATGGTTAAACCCCAAGAAATAAACTTTCTTGGAGTCTTTTAAGGCCAATCAATAGATCGATGTTCACCTGGTTCTTTGCTGCTTTTTTTACTTTTTTCTTGTCTAGTACTGTTTCTAGTGAAATGTTCATTATTATTTTTTTTTTTCTAGTGTAGCTCCTCAAATCCGTCCCTTGATACATTCAGGAACAGACATTTAGTCTTCTGAATTTCTAAATTCAACTAATGATCTTTTATTCTGTAAATATCTAACAGAAAATTATTTTAAGCTGAAGGGAACTTTTGTAAGAACATATCACATTGTAAGTGACTCTACCTATTTATTTAAGCTCATTTATTAATTCTGCTAAAGAGTTTTAAGGACTTAAAATAAAATATATACTGTAGCATCCCCAATGTGGTGTTTGGGGGAAAAAAAAAACAAAAAAAACCCCTACAAGCTCAAGCGTGGTATTTTGTAGATACGAGGTGGTTTTTTTCAGAGCTGCCGTCCTGCAGCGTTTAGATGCATCCTTTCCCCAACACACCTGAATCAAGCGGCTCATTTCCTGGTCTCTACCGAGCTGAATGGCATGCTGATGATGGAACTCAGCCATTTGATTCAGGTGTGTTAGAGCTGGGATGCAGCAATTGATGATCAATATGCAGCTTCCACCTGCGTTGTATGGGAATGAACATGGTGCGGGATTTCCTTAGGGAGCTGTGCTGCAGATTTTATGCTGACTGATGAAATGCATTTTACTTCTTTCAGTATAATCAGGATTGTTGTGAACAATTCTCAATATATCACCTGCATTTGATATGGGTGTGCTAGTATTACTCAGGGTGAATTAGTGGCATATTATTGGTGAGTCGACATTAATCTGCCTATTTCATCAATAGATTTTTGAGGCAAAAAAATATATGTTGATCTCAGAAGAGGGAGTGATCATCTGTCGCTAACCTTTGATCGTCCAGGTCTACCCTGGCTTCATGTACCTGGATATCGATCATAACCTCACAGATTTTGGATTTGTTCTGGGTCATTGCCCCTCTTTGTTGCTGACCTGAACTCTGTTAACACTCCTGTCTCACCAGGTCTGAGTCTTCAAAGAGGGGAACCTGAGAAAACACCTCTTAAACAATTGTTGTTTGAACTTTCCTCTCTGGTTGTGTCGCCAGTCACTCATCATCGTGACTCTTTGGCAGCGTCTGACCCAAGAAGCAGCTAGCTCTGTTCCAGCTTGCACATTCAAACTTTTGTTTGTAAAATCTGGTTTACCAAACAGCTTGGGTCCAAAATATATTAAAAACTTTACAGAAAGAGACTTTTTTTTTTTTGTAGCAACAAAGTTCCCTCCCATTTGTATAACCTGCATTCCCTTGAGTACTTTCACCTGTGAACTTTAAAAATATTTTATTAGATATTTGTATGGGCAAGACAACTTCCTAAAAGAAAATATTAAATCTTCCTACCCAAAACGTTGCATTCCTCGCAATGCAGTCACATATTAAAATTATTTTTTTTAAAGGTACATGATTGTTTTAATTTTGAAACATACATTTTTAGAAAATGTATTCAAACTGTTGAGGTTCCACTTGGATGATTTTATCTGGCAAATAATTTGTAAATCAGCAATCAGGCTGAAGTACATTTAGAGTTTTCTGGATCACAGAAAACTTTATTAACCGTCTTGCAAACATGAATAAGATCGCAAGTGGTTGAAATTAGGTTTCACAATCACGAAAACCCAGATGCTTCTCATACAACATTAACCACGATATCAAATATTCTGACCACTCTTACTTAAAAGATTTGGAAGTTGTTTACTATCCACCAAAATTTCACTTCAAAGTGACTGCATTACCTCTGATCCATGCTCTCAACTTCAGCTTTCCGACAGGTCTATTAGAAATTGATACAACCAGGACGTATCACTACTGGCTTCATTCCACTTCAATCAGTAAGCTACTTTTCCAAGCGTATCACCAGCTATTCAATAATTCCTGCTACTTTCAACAAAATTAAGATGTGAATTTCAACAAACTCACATCCAGGTTTGCAAAAATCATCAAAGGCTAGTTTACGTAATACAAGAACTCTTTCAGTAACACTAGAAGCAGTCGTTTTAATTGCCAGATCTTCAGAATGTACTTTTGTAGCTTGACTGTAGATGACTGCATAATTTTTAAACTGAAACATGATACTAAGAAATGCAGCAAAAGTTAAGAGCACCCCATTATTAAATAACTTGAGGTAGCTTTACAAGCAAAGAAAATTATTTTAATGTGATCTTGTGGTGAAGAGACATTTCTATCTAAGATATGTATATATATTTTGGTCTAGTTTTTTTTTTTTTTTAACTGACATTTAGATAGTGGACACTAAAAGTCACCTGGAGATTAAACTGAACTGGAGTCACAACACTGATGGTTTTTACAAGAAGGGTTAAATCAGACTCTCCCTGATAATTCCCCTTTTCCACTGGCTCGAGTGGCTTGGCACGGCTTTAATCCGCTCATCCTCGTTCTTCTCCGCACAGAGCCTGTTGTGTTTGCATTGAGAAACATCCGAATTTCAGGCTTGACCTTAAAGTCCATGCAGTTTTTCACTTACCTTTAAGTTGCTGCTGGTACACCTGAATTTGTCCACCGTGGGAAAAATAAGAGATATTTCTATTCTATCCTTTCTTCTATTCTCAATAAAATTTGGACTCTTACGATGACCCATCATGTTCTGGGCAATGCTGGGAGTTCTTTTGAATGTCCTTCACTTGTGGGCTTTTTAAATATTCACTCAAATACATAAACTGCTCCGAACTACTTTCTGAAGACCTGATTTTAGTTATTCCGGAAACTTTTTCTACTTTTCTCAAGTGACTGTTAATTCATGCTTTTTTTGACATACAGGACGTTGAACTTTATACGCTCTGCTTTGTTATGAGAACACTTTTCTGTTCTAACTTTTTCAAAACTTAGCGGCATGAAAGTTGACAAAGATCTATAAGAGTTCATATTAAATCCCCGGTTAACCATTCTGCTTTGAATTTTGATATTTTATCTAACCCACTGAGGATCACCTCATCTTATAGAGAAGATCAATCGAAGAGCCTATCTGGTCTTTCTGCTCTGAGCCATGGCACAGAGCAGAAAGACTCTGTGCCATGTTCCAGGTTGATGTTTTTAGCTTTTATTTTTTATTTTTTTAATGAAAATAAACTTGCATCTTGTTCCATGCTATTCTACTCAGTTTTAGTTACTAATTTGGGTTTGACATATGTTTTTATCACCAAACATTTTCCATTTTAGTTTTTTTTCCTCTTAAAATACTAATTGATGTTATTTATATTGTTGAAGGCTATGAGTATTTTATTTCTTGTGGTGTTTTATTCATGTCTTTAGCTGATATATGCATAGATGTTTTCCCCACTTCCCTGCAAAATTTTCTATTAAATGAAGGGTGTGAATAATTTCAATATTCTTGCTGGGTAATCCTAAGATTTTTCAAACATCTTTGTTTTCTAATGCTCATAGATGTCTATTATAGGTTCCTATATGCTTTTATATTTACTATAATCTTTACTCATTAATTCTCTGCTGCTCCTAAAAACAATAAACTGTACAGATGATTGTTGAAATCATCTGTGTCACACGGTAATGTGCTATAATGGGGAAAACGAGGTAGAGCGGCCTAGTGAGAGGAAGAGGGAGTGTGATCATTGTTCCATGAAGTCTATTTTCCCGGTGAGCAGATATCCGTCTTCCAGGTTTCCTCTGGGATTTTCCCGACCGTCCTGTGTAGCTGTAGTGTGACGTTGGGATGTCGCTTAATGCAGGTGGCTTATTTCCATGTATCCTGGCAAGAACAGGATGTGTGGAGGAACAACTGAGTGTTGGCAGCCATTTTACTGCAAACGTGACAATTTTATGCCTCCAGCCGAGGTTAATGATGTTTTCCCCTTGTATTAATAGGTCGTAATAAGTGAGGGAAGTCTGATACATTGACTTGTGTCCACACATATATATTTGACTTTTTCTTAAAATCTGCTGACAGTTTTTTTTCTTTTTTTTTTTACACCTCTTTTTACCCTGCTTATTTTTTCTAATATTTATCTTTTGATCTTTCCTTCTTCCATTACCTCCCTGACTTCTATCCTTCTTCCCTCCTTCCTGATGTGATGTGGCTGTAACTATCTACAGACTGGCAATATGAGGGTAAGACTGATCTCCCTTTTTCATCCTTCGTTAAACATGTTCACATACGCTGCTGGTTAATTTATCCTGCTGACCCAGCGGAGATGGCTATAGCGGATTAGGCCCATCTCTTAAAAAACGCTACTTTAATCTGTTTTTACTGTCAGTTCCTGCTTCTCTTAGCTCACCTTGTTTTACACTACATTACATCCAAGTTATAAAATTCTTGTGTTTTTTTTCTTACGGTCTATGCTTTCTCACTGAACAGAGAACAATGAGGTTAATAAACTATAGACTATATGTGCACCGCTCATGCTTTATTTGTCTTTATGAGTTTATTGCTGTTGTCCTTGCAGCATTTTGTACACACTTCAGGGCCTTTTTCAAATAATTTTTCTCATAAATACTAAGTACTTATCAAATAAAACCACCCACAGGGTTCCCAGTAATGTTTTATATTGCCTTTTTTTTTTTTTACATAGTAGATGTGAAGAAGAAAAAAAAAAAAAAACACCCATGGAGGTATTAGTGTAATCTTATCTTGACTTTTTGTTATCCTTTCAGAATGTAAACTCTCCCGTTCTGGTCCTCCTGCTACCATCGTGGCCATAGATGAAGAAAGCCCCAATGGTAAAGTACTGCTGTGTTCTATCATTTCATACTTTAGATTTTTCAAAAACTTGTGGAGATTGTCATGAATTCAATAAACAATTAGGACATATTTTTGATTTTATTAGCCTTTTCTCCATTTCACACAGCTTTCAAAAGTGAAAAATGCAGGATGGTAGATGTAAATACACCTGTTTCTGCTGTGACATGTCACAGGAAGTTGCATCTTGATCACATGTTTTTGTCTGAATCAAAAAGCTTGTGGTATTTCAGGTTTGGATATTTGACTACTGTCCTTTAGAATTGGAAAGTCCGTAGAAGTCGGTTGGTTTCCTAGCATGGACCTGGTTTTTCAGCGTCACTGACAAAGCATTAATATTTGATTCCAAATTCTAGATTCCTCTATTCTGGAATCAATTTTGTTATGTTAAAGATAATTTTCTAGTTGGAACTAGCAATTAACTCCATCCCCTTACTTTTAGTCTGTTTATCAATAAGTTTTCTCTAATTTTAGTGATTTTTTTTATTTTATTTCTTTCCTTAATACTGTAATGGTAGCCAGGAATATTGACTACCAGTGAATGGACCTTCCAGACACAGGGGTCAATCACTTGAAACACAGTTACTGCAGTCAGGGGTTCTCCATTTCACTCACTGTGAGAGTACTATCACCATTTGGCTAACCTCTGATGCAGTTGGTCAGTCATTTTAAAAGGGCTTAATATTTATGAAATCACTTGTTTTATGTTAAATATTTTTATCTAATTTTGTTTATTTGTAGAAATCAATTTTCACTTTGTCGTTAAAAAAAAAAAAATGAAGTCAAATTTTGTTTATTATAGCTGATTTATAAATAGTAATGAAGTGGAATTAAAATTAAAATACTTCAAGGGGTGAGTATGTCTTACATACACTGTATAGTATAAACTCATTATCTGTTAGGTCTTTTTAAACTCATTTTAATGTACAGTCCTTACATTCAATTTAAGATTTTTCAGAACAATCCCAATTTATGCATATTATACAATATACAAGAACTTGACGGTTAATAAAATTTGCCTTTCATATTGTTTTTTGCTCAAATTAAAAAACAAATGTTTTAAAAATGTTTAAATATAATTTGTAATTCTAAGAGAGAAATTTGTAATACTTTAAAATCCAAGAAAGGTAGGTTAGCGCTCCTTAAAATGTAATAAAATTTATTTCAGCCCAGGAAACTGAAGTCTGTTCATCTCTGTTCTTAACCTATTCAAACACACGTCTTTGTTCGACCCTTTAACAAAGATCTCAGTCTGCATATTACATCCTTGCCTTGTCTCGGCAGGTTGTGTTAAGCACCAGATGAAGCTTGGCATGCAGCCTGAACTCATTAATTCATTAGGCCTGTACCAACAGTATCACTTAAAACCAATCTGTGTTGCAGAGGAAATGACCTAAATCACTGTGTGACCAGTGCACCAAAAAGATATAATTAACTCTTTATTACTGAACCTCTGATTTGCTGATGGTTAAATTTTATTACCTTTGATGGCTTCTTCGCTGTTTTCGGATGCAGCTGTTGCCGACTGTTGCACCACACCAAACAGGTACACTGTAAGGCAGAGTATATGTTCTTGTTTCAGTCAAACTATTTCCTAAAATATCAGACTTTAAATATGAACTTTGAGGAGTTGAGATGAATTTGACAGTAAAATTATAACTTTAGAGGAAGGATTGTGTTTATTCTGCAATATTTTTCCCTCCCGGAATATGAGTGAATCAGAAGTTTGTTTTCCAAATGGTCAGATTTACTTGCCATTCATGTTGTTTGTTCTTTTTAATTTAAAATTTTCTAATTTTTTTTTCTGATCAAAAAAAGATTTATGTCAAGTGATGTTGTGCAGAGACATTTTACCTTCCCAATCTGCATTTTCTTCTACCATTTTAGATATGCTCTATGAAAAAATCAGCAAATAGGTGGATTTTCTTTGAATTATTTTGAGTCCCATTCCACAAATAAAAAAAATCACAAAAAGGGCAGCGGTCCACTGTAAGCCCTTGCTTGGTAATATTGCTATTTAACGTTGCCTAAGGACATTCTGAATCCTTCTAAATAATGCCCATAGTAATCTGTGCATGTCTTTCTGTGGTGTGCATTTAAATTATTTTATAATGGTGACTATTTTTTGGCCATATTAAATATTTTACTTTATTCAACAACAAGTAAATACATGACCTCATTGCCTTTATGTAACATAGCTATTCAGCCAGCTAGCAACTTGCCAACTGCAGTTTTAAAACTGTTAACAGTGTTTATGTTTATTGAGCTCCCCATTAGCATCAGCAGCCTGCTGCATCAGCTACTCTTCCTGGCCAAGTTTACTGGATTTCAAACCTTTATTCTCTAAGTTTTATGTGACCTGAAAACATTTCCACACAGACAAATTGGTCTTCAGCATCGTTCTTTAAGCCAGCTTACTGCCAGTGCAGAGCAACACTCTGGGCAGGGCAGGTGCTGCACTACTTAATGTTTTAAACAACCAGAGAAAACTTAATCTGGCACCGTTGCATTGGGAACAGTACTGGTGAGAATTCTTGCACTTTTGAAACCATAACGTCTTTTTTATCAGCTTTACACCAATATACAACCATGGCCAAAACAATGACTTCACAGTGCTAAATCACCTAACGCAAGAGAAGTTTAGTTTGATTCATTATCAGACAAAGAGGTGGGGAATTACTTTTTTTTAAAATAGTGTATGTAAACATCTGGTTTTAGATGCTAGAAACCAAACCTACCGATTATTCTCAGTTTGATTACACTTACCGATGACAGATTTTATAAAACTATTGGAATATGTGTCTTGTCAAATGTAGACTTTACCATGCACACAAAGAAGTATTGAATGACTGCAGAATATTTTGGTCTAAATTGCCTCATCATATCAAAAATCATTCTCTTAATTGCTCAGGAGTAGAATTGTTCTGCAGATTTGAGGAGAAAGCTGAATAATTAAAATTCCTTTCAACCAGGCTTATTGCTTTGCATCACTGAGCGTGTAGTTTTGTCGGAACATAAAAACCCTCTCATCACTTTGTTAGACAAGACTAAAAATCATAGGATGAATGAAGGCCACAAGAGCCTTTCTCCAAAAATAAATAAGAGAAAAAAACAATTACTGAACAAACATACAAGTGTTATACTGCACTACATGTCTGACTCAACTAAACACTAAAATTCTGATTACTAAATTAATTTTTTTCTAGAAATCTTTTTGTCTCAGTAAACAAGTGCTGATCACAGCAATCCACACCGACATTACCAGAGATTAGCATGGAAACATCAGACATATGTTTCCTTTTATCCGCACAGCTTACTGGTATCTGTTGATTGTTTAGTGTCGTTGATTGTTCATTACTGTGGAGAAATTCATGCAATTTCTATTCAACCTTTTTACTATTTTCAACAGTTCTTCTTCTATATACAGTATATGTTGCTGGAAGGGGAAGCTGCATGCAGGGATTTGCACTTTTTCTACCCTACCATTCTGATATTCAATGATGAGAACAAAACATCTAATAGGTCTTTGTAGTGTTTTTCAGTATAAAGCGAAAGTGAACTAAAATAAGCGATAACATTGATATACTGGGACTTCTCACATAAATAACTTGGAAAACTTAAGTGAAGATACAAACACAATTTTATATAGACTGGTTACTGTTTTGTTTTGGCTGTGTGAATGCAGCACATATGTGGTTTATATAGAATAAAAGCCCATTGACTTTTATTGTAGAAATACTGCCTAGTAAATTGTTCTACTAAAGTATATAATGCCGTATAACAGATGCAGTACAGTTCAGAATATCCTGCAGTATGGAGATCAGGTCTGGTTTCGGAGCTGCTGTTTAACCAAAGACCAAGATAATGAGGCTATTTACAATTTGTTCTACAGTATTGAGCCAACCTCTGCAGACATTCTTCCTTAACAACTCTTCTAAAGACACCCTGAGGCTGAGGACCCCAATCATGGAATATCAGCTTTTATTCTATATAGGAGGAACACATTCACTTCTTTTTTACTTATCTAGCTACTCAACTGACACTCCAAGACAATTTTCTGTACAACGTGACAATAAATTTATGCCTTCAAGTACTTAGGAAAAGTATTAATACCTCTTAATCTTTTCTTCATTTTGTCGTGCAAACCGATAATGTAGGAATTTTCTGCAATTGACCTAGATTAATGCATTAAAGTGAGATTAATAGAAAAGAATACCTGGTTTTTAACATTTTTGAAAATTGCGATATACGTTTATTTCCTCTGCCCTTCAGTCAACTCATTAGTAAATGATCCAACCCCCTTGCATATTTTACTCAAAGTACAAGTATGAGTGCTTTGTGAGGGCCTCAAAAGTTTTTGAGAACATTTTTAAACCAAACTATTGACAAAGTCCAAAGAAGACACTCGACAGTTCGCATATAAGTAAGGGGAGACTTTTAAAACGGGCTTGGGTAACAAAACGGTATTCCATGTTTTAAACACCTCTTAAATCACTGCTTGACCAGTTAACCTTGAATGTGAACACAATGAAACAGCCTTAAAGAAATGTTTTAGAAGTTACTCTGGTGGGATTAGACCAAAATCAAACTTTTTGGGAAGCTGTATTGAGCTAGGGCAGTCCTGGAAGAAAACTTTTTAGTATGCAATAGACTTGAGGCAGGTTCACCTCACAGAACCTCTAAACATAAAGTGAGAGCTAGTACGGACTGGAATGTATTGAATCATATTCATTTCTTGGAATGGCCAGGATCTACATCTAATTGATGCTGTTTGGCACCACTTGAAAATTGATATTTCTACACTTTCTGGACTAAGCTTGAGATGTTTTGCAAAGTCTGCATATCTATAAAACTACTAAACATCCCCTAAAAGATTAGCAGCTGCAACTTCAACAAAATCTGGTTCTGTACAATATTAAATCAGGAGGCTAAATGCATATCCTTTCTAAAACTGTTCAGATTTTTTTAAGTCTTTGAAAAATATGTATCCTTTTCTTCCAATTTCACAGTTATGCACCACTTTGCATATGTCTACCACGTAATATTCCAATAATGTACATTAAAAGTAGTGTCTGTAATATGTCAGAGTATAAAGAAATGGAGGGGGGATATATATACAAGTACTTCATCTCATCTCTTCTTATTTCATTTCATCTTCCTTAAGGAATACTGGAAACTGGTCAATAACTAAATCTGGCTCCACATCTTTTCTCTTGTGAGAATAATGTTTCTGTACATGGTCCTGAATAAATAAACCCAACACAGCCTCGTTTTAGGTGCAATAGGATCAGTATGTGAATTTATTTCTCTGCAGAGACAAATCTCTTACTTCACGTTGGCTTTGTTCATTCCTACAGTGCTGTTTTCAATCTGGACATGCTTCAAGTGTTGCAGTCCTCAAAAGAAAATTAGAGAATAAGGTCCAATAGTAATTTGTGTGCAATAACAAAAAAGCGTTTATTCATGTATTGATTACGTTTACTTTCCGTCCTTTACTAGATATGTCCTTGTGTCTGTCATAGCTGCTTTAAGAGAAAGTTTGATCAAACTCTTTTGCTGAAAATGAAAATGTTAAGTTCTACTGTTTAGGGTCTCCTGAGCAAACTGCTGATAAACAGATGGTTCGTTTCATAATCTGCCAAATATGTTTTAAAAACTCTGCTCTTTTCTTATCAGCTTCAGTAGGTCTGCATATCAAACCATCTGGTGTGTCAAGTTATCTCCTGTTACGGAAAAAAAATAATTATTCTAAGGCATCAAAAAATTGTTTATAAAAAACAATATAATCTGCATCTCAACATTTCTTGAAATTAGGTAAAAAGAACTTGAGATGAACAACACATGGACTGTCGAAATGCATCATCTCATTTAAGTCTATTTTTAGTGCTTCAGGAATTCAAGCCCAGTCAATACTGACATGACATTTTGCAAAAATATTTTTTTTTCTTCTCAATTTCCATCTCTACTCCACATTTAAATTTAGTTTTTCATAAGAAACTTGGGCAGTGACTCCCGAAGTAATCCCTGTGTTTTCCACATTTTGTGCATGTTACAGGGCTGTCTGCTGTATTCCAACACTATATTTACATAGCAGATTTCACTAATTACACATAGACGCAAACGTCCTATCAAAAACAACAGATCTGAGAATCTTAAACATATTGGTGACGTGAAACACATTTCACACAAAATGGGAAAATTTCAGCTCAAATGACAATTTGCTCCTGACTTGGTAAGGAAAGACTTTGACAAACAATTAGGTAACTCCCCTTCTTTTACATTTTAAATAGCGCATTGTTGTCTAAAACCTGAAATCTTTTAACTTAGTCACGAATGAGAGGTTTTCAAGATGTCAAGATGGGTCTTTGTATTGTGTTCTGTTATTATTCTGGTTGTTATATGAAGCTTTTTTTCCTCTTAATGAATAATATAAACGTTTCAAAACTGCATTTTGCATTCTGTTTGATATTGAAATTTGTTTGGTCTGAACACATAGTGGTGTCATAAAATCAAGAACAGATACATTTTACAAAACTCTTTATACATTAATTTTTTAATTGATTAACCAATTAATAAATTGGTAATTTTTTAATAGAACTTGCAGAAAAACCAGACCCTTCTGTAGTAATCACAAAGTTTCTAGCAACATTTTGGCAGGATATAATTCCTGACAGAATTGGAGGCCCACGTTTCAATTAGTTGTACTCGTAACACTGACTCAGCATAGAAATAAAATCTGAATTTCTTTCTTTATTGCATAATTAAAAGGCCATTCCAGCTTAATGTTAGCAATGTTCATGTATTATAAAATCAGTTCTGATCTGTGTAAGGGATTGTTGTCTTTCAGTCAAGCTTAAAATATCGATTTTTGGAACAGGAGCTTGTTTTTTGCTCGGTAAGCTTTTTTTTTTATACTGCGGAATGATATTGTGTAATTTTTCATCTGGACTTGATTCCTCCTTTTGAAAATGCTAGCGGTTTTAGTGCTGCAGTTCATCAGCATAGTGTATAAGGTATGAGGGTTGTGACAGTTTTATGTTTAAAGTTTGTAGCCAGCAAACTTTTTTTGTAAGCAAAATTATATAGAGAGCAGTTTTCTCCCAAAAGGAGAACATTTTCACCAAATAAAGTTCTTAGGATTCTATATGGTCACTGCAGAGACAAACACTAAATAGTGTCAGAAATGTAAGCTGAAACATGTGAAGAAGTAGTTGTCCAGAACTCAAGATGTAGAATGGTGAATGATGATATGGATGAGCTTTGTGGTCAGTCTCCTGCCTTAGAATGTTCTATCTCGGCAATTACTGCAGATTAAACCCTCATCAATGGAGCTAATGAAAAAGGGCTATGTGTCATAACACTGTTATATTCAGACTGTCTGTCAGTTTAACAACCAACTTACAGCACACTCTGTTCTGAGTTACTGGTGCAGTGAAATATATCTTTTCCAGCAAGTATTTCTAAAGAAGGGCATGGTGTATTTATTAAAATGTGTTCTTATTTTATTTGATAGATGTTAAGTAAATTTTCCCCTCTTGGAAAAATGTCATGCCTAATTTAAAGCAACATGTTTTTTAAACACTGTCCTTTAGCTCTCAATTGCTACCTGAAACCCTAAAGAAGTTGGTCTGCCGCTCCAACATGGGAGGCTTTCTACTTATTATCCTGAAGGACATTTCACACCCTTTTCCACCCACATGTTTGCTTTCTCTCCCATATTTATTGAGATAAAACCAGAAAAAAAGTTGAAGGTGTATGAATATTTTTACAAGTTTTTTTTTTTTTTTTTTTTTTTTATTAATATTTTTTATCCTACCCTTTAAATTCCTAGATTTGAACAGAAATGTGGATGGAAGCAGGATGCAAAATGGATAATCACATTAACAGCCATAAAGCCCAGTATCGATATGGACATAGACACTGAGCAGCCTCTGGGTCAGTTGTGTCCCTGAACACTAATTTCCTCCTAATTGATTCATCCTGGAAAAGCTTGGAAGAGAATACAGAAATTATACCGTTTCCAATTACGGCCGACAGTTTAACAAAATGCAAAATGTAGAGGGGCTTAACCACTGCCAGATACTTGACCACAAGTATCCATCAGATCTTTCCCCATTATCGTACTTGTTTGAAAAAATTATAACTAGACAGAGCTAATGAAATATTGAGGGGAATTTAATTAGTGATTTGAGTTGCCCTCTTTATGCATCTATTGAGAGTTGCATAAGGAATTGTGGCTGACGAGGACAATTAACTATGCTAATTTTCAAATTAGAATGCCTCTGTAATTGGTGACGTGAAACAAAATGAAACGTATGAGAGGCCCACACATTTAGTATTCACTATCTTTTTATTAATTACTGCACTGCATGAACTGATGTCCTGACATTTTAATCACATTCTGGTCAGTTTTAAGACACTTTTATTTTACATTCCAGCATGTGCTGTTTTGGAGAAAGTGCTATTTATTGATTGTGCAACTGTGGTTTTTGGCCAAAACACTGCTTGTAAGACCATAGTTCTTACAAGCAGTGTAAGAACTATGATCTTTTTACAATAAAGATTTTGTGGATTTCAATTAAAAAAGATCTGACTGAATAGAATGTATTATGATGGAGTGATAAAGTAATCCTATCGGGAAAAAAAAAACAAAAAAAAACTTGCCACTATACAAAGAATTTTTACATCATCTTAGAATGTTAATATACTTATACATACACACTATTTGGAGTGACCAATTGGTCTAACAGTCATATTTTAGTAGTTGGAGGCAGCTTGAGCACCCAGAGAAAACCCAGCGATGCCTGGGGACAACTTTAAAGCTCTGTGTAGAATGGCCCCGTCTCTGGTAAATTCTTAATTGTTTCAATTAATAGTGAGCCACCCAAACTCAAGTCTGATTACAGCAAGACCTTTAAAAGAAAGAATTAACTTGAATAAAAACTGTCTAACATGAAGTAGGTTAAACAATCTTAAAAATAACATGCCCCCAATTTAAAACTACTAGATGAGAAACAGTCATTTACATTTATTTGTCAGGCGGCAGTCCCAAAGCCATAGCATTTGTACATCTCTTCAACCACAATAGGAGCCATTATCTACAAAAGGAAAAGTCATGGAACAGTGGTGAATCTTGCCAGCAGTAGCCAGCCTACCAAATCATCTTCATCTAAGAGTCCTCTGACAAAATAAGGACGGAAAATGACCCAGAACAATATCTAAATCACAGCAGGTCTGACCAGCCTTGGTAAAGGTCAGTGCTCATCATTTAACAATAAGACACATAATGGGCAAAAATGGAATCCATTGGAGAACTTCATGGCAAAAATCAAAAATGACAATCCACCAAAGTCTATCTCGTATTTACAGCTGATGATCCATCTAGTGAAGATATACTGTGCACTGTGAAGTGTAGCTTTCTGTAAGATGAGCATTCCATTGCATCTGTCGTCAAATCAACAGAATTTCCTAAAAAAAAAGAAACTGCAAACACTTTTCAACAAGTTCCAATCCCAACTCGGTGAGTCTGCTGTGAAACCACTGACATATATGTTGTAGGCAATGTTATCTTGAATAAATGCAATCATAAGAGCCAGCCTGCTAAAATATCTCTCCTCATTTTTACAAGTTTCACAGAGAGTACAATAATTAAAGATAACAATACTATTATTATTCTGTGTATTGTATAACAATACACCAGTTCATAGCCAGTCAAATGGGCTTTATCACAACAAGATAAATATTTGCATCGCCCTCCCTTGCAGGTATCCTGCCCTTGACTATTTCTATTTTCGTTGATTCCCAATGACTAAGGATTGTTGGATCAAGGTAAATAAGATTTTCTAAGTCTCGTTTGGTCAACCATGTCCACAACAGTGTGTCTAGCTTTATCCCTCTATACTCTATCCTAAATGCAGTTGTAAGACAATCGAAGAAATTATTGTTTTGTTGGCTGAAACCAGGGAGCTTGTGTAGTTTTATAATATTGCCAGACCAGAGCCTCTTTAGTCCAGAGCTCAGGATTGTACATTGTGCCAACGTCATTACATTCAGAGTCAAACCTGCTCCATATTAAATTTTCTAACAGCTGACATCTCTCTTGAGTTTACCTTGAAGATGCAGAGACAGCATTTCTGTGTCAATGTCTAAGGAAAATCTTAGAGGCAATACATTCATTGATTCATTCTTCCCAGATGTTATACCACTCACAAATGCGGTGCCATTTGATACATCCAAGCCTCATGTTGCACCGAGTGGTAGCAACAGGCAGTCTTGAACTTGAAACAACCTTCTCCAGCTTCTGCTGAGGTGTACTCTTTACTCTATTGTAGCGAATAGATGAAAAGCTCTGACTCATCTGGTCCTTCTTAAGACCAGACACTATCACCCAAGCCTGATCTTGATCATACAGCAAAATTTCTGGACAACCCAATGGCGCATTGCTGGGCCTGATCCTCCAACCAGCCAAACATCCAGCTCCCTTGAGATGAGAGATAAGTCTAGGGATATCTAGTATTGATCAATCTTTATTCAGTCCTTTATATCCAATGCACTTTTGGAGACATCAATATCCTTAATCAGAGTTCATAGCCAAATATAACTTGTATATTTTTATGACCATGTTCCTTGCTACCTCAGTTCATGGTTTCCTTCTGTTTCCACACATTTTGTGGATTAGATACACCTGATCATGTACCACAAATCATTCTCCCTGGGATTTAAGTATTTTTGTGATCTATCCATGTTTCAATTCATGTTAGTTTTCAGTTTCCTTGCTAAATAGCATATTGCTTCAACTCTGCCTGTCTTCCTGCCTCACTGCATTTGAGTCCAAAAAACAAACAATTTGACACATTGGCCTGTTAGCTATTTGTTTGGTTAATGGTCTCATGACCTAGATTAGAACTCTGACATGTTCAAGGCTTTGGATATTGTCTTACAGCCTAGTTTGCTTTACACTTTGACAAAATTTTGTCCTTACTGATTTGTTCATTGGTCTCCATGATTAAAAAAAAAAAAAAAGAAAAGAAAAATGACTGACGCTTTCATAGTAAGATTAATGATGAGATTAGGTTATCATTGTAATATACTACTTTGGGTCAAGTTTTCACATAAAATATCCCCAAAAATCTACTGAACTTGTGTTTCTAACATCACAGAATGTAATGTTATGTTTTGTAACATTACATTTATTTCAAAGTCTTTGAAAGTATTCAAATACTTTGAATACTTATTTAAGGCAGGTAGATTGCATCTTCTATCTGGAGTAAGCTAGAATGGGGTTAGAGGAACTAATGAAAAGAGTTATGCTAAGTCTATCCTACAACTACAAGTTTTTAAAATTCACTTTCTCTATAAAATATGAGGGATTTAATTTGTTTGTACTTATGGCTTGATTTTGTATGAATATCCAAAAATCACACATCTTTATCCCACCGCTTGTTTGTCTTATAATAAATTCTGGCTCATATGAGGGCCACTCCGACAATCACGTTTTATGACTCTATTTATTGGTTTGTTTTTCAGCTCATCTTGGCTTAGGCACATGGACAATAAGAGTTTTCAGTATATTTTTTCTCTTGGGTATGTTTTATTTTTGAAAATAAAAATACACAAGATTTCAAATAAATTCCACACTACCCTCACCTTCTTTAGGACTTACATCCATATTTTGATATATTGGGCATTCATCTGCAAATAGTTCATTCATTAAATATTGAAAATGTTTTAATATTAGTTTAGAATGACAATTACTGGATAGGATATCTGGAATGCTAAAGACATATTTCGTGTTCAGTGTTTTGCAGCAAAGCAATATAACACTAAGGTATTGTCAGTGTGTGGGCATACATGGCCATATCAGTATAGACATACATAAGATGGTATTTACCTTTTGTGGTTCAAGACTCATTTGGGTATAAATATAGGCATTTACAATATGTTCATATACTGTGTATTTGTGTGTATCCTCTTAGTAATCCTCTTAAAAGGGCTGCTGAAGTATAATTCAGTACAAGATTTGTCTATATGAATGAAGCCATATGTGACTGGCTATAAAACAATGCCCTGGATATAATAGAGATTTAAGCTTGTCAGGAATTACAGTTACAATGGCAAACACAAATTGAAAAGCCAGAAGACAGAGGATTAAGAATGTTTCTGCATATTTATCTGTGGGGGGAAGCTGGAGTACCTGGAGGGAATCCACACTTGCATTGGGAGAACATTCATGAAAGGCAATTTTCCACTAATTATAATAACTTGTTGGGAAACTCTTGACAGAAAGTGTTTGTCAGAAATGCCAACTGGTCCCTACCTTGCTGTGGAGGAATTTCTAGCCTCTATTTTTCCGAAATTATTTTAATTCAGTCACCCGGAGACATTCTTAAATATGAACAGTCTGTTTAATAAGGTCAAGCCTCACCAACTCAACTTCTACACATTTGTTTCTAAGCCATCCTGAGGTGGTCGTTTCACATCATTGTCCTTCTTCCTCATACTAGTGTTCTTGAACTTAAGATCGATAATAGATGAACATTTTTATTCAGGACTTTTGGTAAGAAGCTGAATTGAAGGTTCTATTGACTACAGGGTTCCATTGATTACAGCAAGACACTCGGATAGCTCAAATAATTGTATCCTTTCACTTTTAAAATCTCAGTACCTGACCCAAGCCATCTACATTGGAATATTTCAAACCTCTTCCAGATAATCAGTTGCTACTTCAACAGCTGATCTCAAGTAATTTCTACAACTTACTCATAGTGAAATTTAAGCAAATAAGACTGTGGTCAACTCCAATAAATAATTTCCACCAGAAGGAAATCCCTCAAAGCTGTTTTGCATAGACTCTGGGTCCCATTTCGTCACACTTAATTAGATACACGTGGCCAAGAATAGAAACTGATATATGAGCATAAATAATATTATGATCACCCACAGGAGAAGTAACACCAACTGTCTGTCTCCTCACTGGTGTTTGAGTGTCGTATATATTGGGCAGTAAATTTAAATTGTAGTTGTTGTGGGATGTTCCCAGTCTACAGGGGTTGGTTTCCATAAAAGTGTTCCAAGGAAGAAACAATGGTGGACTAGAGACAAAGTCATCTATACATGTGAAAAACAAAGACTGGTTTATGTGATTTGATCCAACGGAGATGAGTTATAAATTACTTTGTTGTGTACCCGTCTACAGGGTTAAACAGAAATGACATTGACTGATGCTTTTGGCTCAGTTCAGCAGGATAAAGTGCCCTGTGTCAAAGCAAAAGGGTTCAGCAATAGATTGAAAAGCACAACACTGAGCTTTAGATGTTAACTTGGCCTCCAGATTCCCAATATTTCAATCCAGTCGAGCATCTGTGGGATGTACTGGATATTGAGGTTCCAATACTTACAGGTCCTGATAGTAAGATCTTGGTGTCAGATAACACAGTACAGCTTCAGAGGTCTAGTAGAGTCCATGTCTTGAGGGGTCAGGGCTCCATCATACTATTAGGCAAAATTGTGCATGTTCTAGTTGTGAATGTGGATGTTAAATTGTTTGTTTAAAGGTATGAAACAGAAAGTGGTTAATGCAGTTGGGCAGAGGTAGCTTGACCCTGATCAGCTCAAAAGATGTGATAGAGCTGCAAGGCCCACTGTTAGTTCATATGTATAATCTAAATCAAAATAGAGGACAAAGTTTCAAGATTTTTTGTATTTCAATTAAAGCTGTTATTTGTAATCATCCTATGGCATATCTTTAATAAGAGAATCTGCTCTCACCTGCTTTGGTTTTTATTTTTCTTGACTTCCTCCGCCCCTTCTACATTACTTTTCAGGCAGTGGCTTATATCTGCATGACAAACCTGCCCTGTGGCAATGTTCAGTTTAGCTAATGTTCTGTAAAATATCTATTAATCCACAATTGCAAAGTTCACCCTCTCTTCCTTTTGCATTTTGTTGTCATTTAATCGCTCTTTGTGCTCATTCTAGCACATTGCTTTCATTCTTCTCTCTATATCGTTACTCCCACATTCTCTATTCAGCCTCTGTGCTTTAACTCGTATGCCAATTTATACAACACTGCTCCGAATTCAGTCTTGTTCTTTGCAGTAAGATTTCTGCTTAGAAAGCCTATTTATATTTTACACTGTTCAATTAGACACAGCAACACTCATGGTTGGTTTCTTATTTTCCTGTTCTATGTGTATCTGGGTGATTTTTCTTCCATTTAAAAACCCCAAAGGGACCTAGACTTAGGGGAGCAGCTAGACGGTAAAAATCAAATTCCTTTAATGAGTTGATTTTACATCCCATCTCCTATGTACGGAAACCAATTTAATAAAATTTTCCTATTTATTTAAAAATCAACAAATCACAGCAGAGTATTAGAAGTGGTTTCCATGGCAGCACAGAAGGCCATGACCCAATTTTATATCTGCCAGATCAGATATGAAATTGTTCAGTGCATGTGTGTTTGTGTTGTGCGCAGATGGTTTTATGCACATGGACCAAAAATATTATGTTTTTTTTTTTTCCCTTGTCGGCTCATACACAGAAGCAAACAATCCCGTTTGACATTCAACTTTTTCTTGCCAACGTAAATCTCTGTTCTTGTCTCTGATATTGTCTTTCATCTCCAACCTAAAATAGCCTACAAACACTGGTCTTTATTTTTCTTCATTGGTGACACTACAGAGGACAAGTTGCAAATTGTTTTTTAGGGTTCCTTTACCAATATTTCTGTCTGTGTCTAATATTATCCTGATTTATTTATTTTTTTTTAAATTATTTTTGCTTGCATCAGTAAAATGAAAATGCCAAGTGCTTTTTTTATCCTCCCCTCTGTTTGTTGTGCACAACAACCAGATAAAAAAAATCATGGGCACACTGGCAGAAAAGTAAGTTTGTAGTCTAAAAGCTTCCACTCTGTGATAATGTGTTGAAGCATGGGATGCAGTGGGATGATTGATTAATAATGCATGATGTAAGGCCTGGTAATTGATCTCCTGTGTGTTGAATGATACAGAGTCAAACACATAAAGTTTTTATAGATTTTTCAAATTGACATACCTTTTTATGTACCTCTTTGTTATACTTTAAGTATTCTATGATGCCTTTTATGTATAATGGCTCTTTTTTGCACCAACATTAGCATTCAACCTTCAAGATATAAGCATAAAGTTTGCATTACTTGATTTGCTTGTCAAGGCCACATTTCCCAAGGATTGTGGTCCTTTTGTTTCCAGTGTCATCTGTCTTGGAATCCCAGGCAAGACAGAACACTGACTGTTTTATGGAGACAAAAAAGGTGGTTGCCAACATGTGTAAAAGCAAAAAACATACTGTTGCAAAATATATGACTGGAAATTTTTAAGATTGCATTTCTAAACGTATGGATTCTTGGTGAGTATCAAGAGAACCATAATCTGGACATAGAAAGTACAACATTTCATCATAAAACAGCCATGGTCAGGTGCCCCAACAACATTTCAACAAGGGAACAATCAGACGGAGTCAACAAGAACTTGCAGAAAATAGCAGGTGCAGTTTTTTTCTATGAAAACAATAAGTAAATAATGACATTTTTATTGTTTCCTCTGTGTACACTTATTGTGCAAGACTCCACAGTTGAGGAAATAGTTAAAATTATGATGCAGATTTGGAGTAATCAAAAAAACACTAAATCTTCCAAAGTAGTTTGGGTCTAGTTTTCAGTGCAAATATCTTGGTACACTTTAAATGAAACAAAACTAACTTGCAAGTAAATTTTCAGCAAGTTATGGGAAACTGTTTTAAGTAAATCATTCCTTAATATTGAATAAAAAGTACTAGTTCCTTTGGCAGATTATATCACCAATAACAAAACATTATTCCCAATCTATTGATGAAATAATCCACTAGTGGAACTAGAACTTTTCCATCAATATTAAGGAATTATTGACTCAAAACAAACTCTTCTGCTGAAAAGTTGCTTGTAAGTTAGTTTTGTCTAATTTAAGTGTACTGAGATATTTGCACAAGGAACTAGACCAAAATTACTAGATAAGATTTTGTGTGCGGTCTTGACTGGTCTTGAAATAAAATCCCAAGTCCTCAGCATCCGAGACCGAGACCAAATGCAGTTGAGTCCGAGACGAGACCGAGACCATCAAAAAAGGGTCTCGAGACCAAGACCGGTCTCGAGTACTACAACGCTGCCAGATACCATAAAAGTAACTCCTAATTGATGTCAGAGAAAGAAAGTAAAGGAGAATGGCCCAGTCTATTACCTGACTCGTATGCAGCTAAAAATATATGTAAAAACTGAAAATCAGACTGCATAAAAGGACTGTGAGAACACACAGCATGAAAGAATCGGTCAAAATCACACCTCAACAATGACGTGAAATGTTTCTTTAGTCAAGAGATGTCTTTGAACCTATATTGCACAAATTACTTAATTTAAAAAAATTGTGGTCGTTTTCATTTGTTTAGCTATAACCTCATTTTTGATCTACTTAAAAAAAAAAAAAAGCATAAATTGTATGTATTTTTACCAGCATCTGCTGTAAATGTTTTCAAAACCCACATCACAATGTACACTGAGATAAAAAGTTCAAGTGGATACTTATTTTACCTGTGCCATGTGCTAGAAGAGTAATTGTGTCATCTTTCAAATAACATTTCAGTATAACTTCCAAATAAATTCACATAATGATCACATCCATCATAGTTAAGCACTTGTGTTTCATCTCATTCAGCTCTCCTGTTCCATTGGATTAAACACTGACATATTCTGGTGATTTATGTTAATTATGGTGTATTTTTAGGAATGCATACAAGTCTAAGTTAGTTTAGTGAAGAAATGTGCAAGAAACTCTGTGCGTTTATTTCGTCATTGAAGATTCAGTTATGCTGTTCCTTATCATGCCACATTTGCTGGAGTATCTAAAATATGCCTTAATGGCTCGAAAAGAGAAAAAAAACTGGATATATTTTGTGAAGCATCAAGTCTTGTTAGATCTTATGTGTGTATTGGGATAAAAGAACAAGTCTGCTGCTACATCAGGTAGCTGCTTTTTGCAGTAACATCACCTGATACGTAATGTTCAAATGATGATTTGATGATGACATTTCCATCCGCCCAGCCATCTGCTTATTCAAAAGGGGTTGTGTGGTTAAAAAGTCCCAGAGGGAAAACCCAGGCAACACCCTCTAGCTCAGTCTGGGGGACCCCGAAGCATTCTCAAGCCATGAAAAATCACCAAATGTAGGCACCTACAAAACATCCCAATCAGATACCCAAACTGCTTAAACCAAATGCTTTTGACACAGAGAAGCAGCAGCTCCACTTTGAGCTCCCTCTAGATGAAAGGCTTCTGCTGAATCTGACCACCCTATGGAGGAAGCTAATTTTGGCTGCTTGTATCCCAGATACAAGTGGCTTTTATCTGGGATACAGGCGGCCAAATGCTCTACAATATGTATAAGTGCCTCCTAAGTGTTGAAATAATTATTAGCAGAATTAATCATAAAGTAGGTCAGTCTGAAATCATGTTTTGGACCACTTCAAGCCTTTGGCATGCAGAGTATCTGTAGAGAGTAGCACGACATTAAGTAATGCTATTATCAAATCATTGCTGAAGTTTTTGAGTTGCACTTGAATAAATTTAGCTGCATTGTTGTATGTCTGCAGTAAGTTTGATGCCTCTAAGTTGATTTGTAATTTTTAGACATATCTAGAAACTGTCTTGAATCCTGTATTTTAGTGTCAGATGCTTATAAACTGTGATGCTGAGATATTTAGCAACACGTTTTCATATGCCATAGATTCAAAGAGGGGTACCATAATACTTTTAACGCAATTTAAGTTGTAATGGAGAATTTAAAGCTGATGGCTTAGTATAAATCAATAATGTAATTAAAGAAAATTACAAATAAGGTGTCTATGTAATTTACCATTTGAGCTCAATCTAGAAGTTGTGGCATTATTTCCACCACAATCTTAACAATGTCAAACTAATTTGGAAAAATCAATTTCAAGATGTCAATTCATAAAAGTTGTGTTATGGTAAAATAGATGGGTTAATCAAACCTGACTTTCAACGTCTTTAATGCCAAATTTAGAAAAAAAAAAAAATATATATATATGTTCCACGGCTGAGAAAGTTGAGTTTTCCAATGTACTTTTCATAAATGAATAAGATCATAACTGGCTGACCTAAAACAACTATGAAAAATTATTCATAGATGCCTACTATTTTGAGGGTGTTCTGTTATTATGGTGTGTCCTGATTTCCAGTCTTATAAAAATTTAGGCCATAATTTAACAAACCCAAACACTGCATTGTGGCATCACATCATTTGCTCAGAGTGAAGTGAAGCAGGCCTTATATTTGTATACTGTTGTTGTAGTGGTTACTGATATTTAAAATTCTTTCTTTTGGTTATGATGTGTGTCACTAACCTCAAAAAAAATAAACTATCCATGAGATACTCCAGAATAACAAGCAATGTGTGATTCTGTTCTTGATGCAAGAGGAGGAATAGGCTGGCAAATGGGATAATGGATCCATCCCTCGAACTGACCAAGGATGGAGAAGGTTAAATAGAAAACCTATAGAGTTACAAATGGTTTCAAACTAACCAGTCGGCCTTGTTAAAGTAGATACATCAATCTTGAAGTCATTCAAATGAAATCTAGCAGTACATTTAATCACATCCTTGGCCTGGGCTGGAGTTCTAACTATGCAGCTAAAAATTAAAACTAATGCCAATTCCAATAAGGATGTTCAGTTATTATTGACAGCATCATTTTCAGCTCCATCAAGACTTTTCTGTGGGGTATGATCAGATGTCCCGTGTTCGCTTGTATTAAACTAACCCTGTTTTATTCCTTGTTTTCTATTTCTTAGCTAATTGTTTTTCTATTTCTCTGGAATGAAGGATGAAAATAAATATAGAATTCATAAGACTTGTCTCCCAGCTTCTGTTTTTCTCAAAGCATCTTGCAAGATTTAATTATACTCCATAACTGACTGTGTGCAGTCAAAAGTTCTTTCAACTATGCCATCTGCTTTATTAAAAAAGATTTAGCTTATAATTATTTTAAGTGTTTTTTTCTAAATTGGTGTATCTTTATTTTATTTATATAAATAAAATGAACATCACAGAAAATGTGAATATCTAAAAAGTTTGAAAGTGATATTTTCTCTTATTCACCTCAAAGGTGAAACTCATATATTATATGGATTCAATACACTAACTCAGAAAAGTGACCAAGAGGGAGAAAATAAGCTTCCACATTCAATAAAGGCATGAATTAGTAAAATTGCAAGACTTTGCTTCTTGTGATGTATGAAAAGACTGGAAAAGTGCTATATAAGTTCATTCCATTCATTTTACTTTAATCTGAAAGGAAGAGAGGCATCATAGCGAGGACCATAGCTTTTTCTCATAGTTCCAATTCAGTTATACCAGAAAGATTGAATCTAAAGCATTTTTCATGTTTTGTCACTGATTCTCAATTACATTTAGGTCTTCACTATGACTGGGCCATTTTAACTCATGAATATGCTTTGATACAAACCAGTCAGTTGTAGTTCTAGCAATATGTTTAGCTTCATGCTTTAAAGTGAACCTCTAGCCTACTCTAACAGATTTTCTACCAACATTGTATATAGCTCTGTCCAACTTCCCATGAGCTAAGAAGAAATAATACATGTGAGATAAATCAAGAAGAAAATGGGCTGAAAATGTTTGCGCTTTGTTTTCTCAAATCTATGATATTTTTTGACATTTAAAAAAATCATCTAGATTTCTTCAAATTCTAAGCTTGTTTGAGGACTTAAAACATTAAAAAATTTTTTTTTTTGTATTTCAGGAACATTGTTGGTGGAGAACATGCAGATCAATGGCGTGGCAGAGGGTCCAGATCGTACAATCTCTTTGTCTCTAAGAGACAACCACAACTACTGGGTGATTCTTGATCCTGCCAGGCAGTCTCTTTACTTGAACAGCACTGGACGAGTTCTTGATAGAGATGTAAGAAAGTTCAACATTTCTATGTTTAATGTGCCTATGTGGCTGCTGTTTTCTTATTTTATTCAGTTTAACCATCTTTTTTTCACAGGATTTTGTTGACAGAATGTTTTCAGAATAGTGTTTTCTGAGGTTTATTTTACAAATATTGGAGAGTTTACATGCTCTGAACCCTCAATTTTCTTTTGCAGATCGGCTGAACCTTGTAAAAATGGCTTCTGCTCTTTAAAAAAAAAAATAAATCTTTTTTTTGAGGGGTAGAGCATATTTATAATCAGGCAAAACTTTTTGAGTGCAAGAACAGTAACACATCCAATACAAGAGGGGAATTCTAATCTTAGGCTGTCGAAGAAAATAACACCATAGCTTCTGCGGCTTTATTTTGGGGCTGCTTTACTTCATCTGACACAGGAAACTGGTAATCTGTGCATTGCTTAGTGAAGTTTCCAGACCACCAATGCACCCATGAGTGAATATACAGGCAAAACTTTAAATCTCAGATGGCTTTCCAAAAGCATGACCCAAAACGTATAGCAAAAAGCATTCGGAAATAATTAAAAAAAAGCATAATAACATTTTGAAAATTACTTTTTTTAATTGCCCGTTCAAGAGCCAAGATCCTAATCCTACTGAATATCAAAGAAAAGGTCAAAAGATCGCAGAGTGGAATTGCTGCCTAAGCAGTTTGTTTGAGAAATATGGGATCATAGTATCCATTGTCAAAAGCAGATGTCGTTGTGAAGGACAGAGATTACTTGGAGTCAGTAATATCTGCACATCATGCTGCCACCAGATATGAACTATCTGGTTGTAACATGTTTAAGGGCAAAATTCTAACCAACATGTTTAGTTATATTGAACATTCAATGGAATATATACATAGTAGCAAAGTCAGAACTTTTACTAACATTGAAGAAACTTTAAGAGAAGAAATTAGTGCTTGGTCAGTTATGTTTTTGGCCATGTTATTTCAGAGAGATCTTTCATATATTTGTCTAATTCTGCAACATCCACAGCAGCAAGAAGTTAACTAGTGCTTCACTTATATATTAATTAGACATTTCCTAGTTATTAATAAGCAGTTTTAGTCATTTCAGGCAAAATAAAAATATCTAACTATGTGATTGTTCTCATGCCCATACAATTTCCACCTTGTCAACTACTTGACTAAGCATCAAAATGAATTTAAACTAAAGGAATTTATGGTCAGTTTGTAACTGGAAAGACTTCTACCCACTGTAGCTGCAAAGCTAACCTAACTTTAAAAATATGCTGCTTTGCACACTGTTTTGTAGTGTTGACTCATCTCACATGGAAACCCTTTTTGGTTTGTTGGCCTCTTCTCCATAAACCTTCATTTTACCCACATGTTCTCTTCAAGTTCTGAAAGGTTTAAAATCCTGTAAAACAAGTGATAGTTTTATTTTATTTTTGACCTGCTTCTGTTAGAGAAATGACATAAATATGTTGCTTTTCATATCACTTCAGACTAGTTAAAAAAAAAAAAAAAGAAATTATATGACCTTTTCAAGTGAACGCTCACTATTGAAAAAGCTTTAACTCTTTTTTTTGTATTGTTTTGTTGTAAAATTTACAAACAATAGATTCTTGTTGGTTGACCAAAGGAGAAGTGAACATAGCTCAAATGTCTCTGAAGGGAAAAAAACAAAAAAAAACTTAAAGGGTGTGAAAACTTTCTGTCTACAGTTGATCTTTGTGGCAGTGACACAAATTGAAATCATTCCAACTATTCGGCCTCTAACAATTTCACAGTAAATTAGCATCGGTACATTTACTGTCTATTCTATAAAGAGAAAATTTGATGTCAGAAATGCATTTTTATGGCTGTCTTACTAACAACCATTTTCCATTCTGATAAACTCAAACTTTTAGCTCCATCTTCTCTGAGAAGATATCCAATCTTCTGCCGCTTCTCCCTTATATTCATCAACTGTATGAAAGTGTGACTGTGACTTGCCACAAATGAGAAACTTCTTGGCAAATAATTTAGATTCTCCACTTTGCAGTAGTGTGTTATCTATATTTCTCCTTCTCCCTTTCAGCCACCGTCGTTTATTCAGTCCATCGTGGTTCAGGTTCAGTGCACCAACGAGCTGATTGGAACAGTGATTTTACACGAGGTCCGCATTGTTGTCCGAGACCGCAATGACAACGCTCCACATTTCCAGCAGCCTCGATACTACATCGCCATCAGTGAGGTAACGCACTTTTGCAGGTTTTGCACACACGGATGACTTTTATGTTTCTCAGATGTAGATTCTTTCAGTTTAGCCTGGAGAAAAGGCAGAAGGCTCTTCTAAAGAAGGGAGCTTAAAGTGCATTTTCCTTAAAGTTTTCAACATTTCTTTGTTACAACCAGAAATGTCTTTGTATTTTTTGGTATTTTAAACAATATACCAACACAAACTTGAGCATAATTGTGAATTGGAGGAAAGATGATGTTTTTCATCATTTTTACAAATTAAAATCTGGAAAGTTTGGTATGCTTTTTTTATCCAGCTCCCATGTTTGAATAACGTTTAATGCAATCTCAGTCACAAGTCTGCCAGATTTGCACATCTGGAGTCGGAAACTTCTCCTTTCCTCTTTGCTAAAGACTTCAAGATTAGTCAGATTGGGATGACAGCATCTGTGAGCATATCATTCCAAGTTATAAAGTCCTTAAATCAGCCCCTGGTAGCTCAGAAAACATGCTTTTATTACTTTATAAATCACTGAATTACTTAGCACCCAAATATCTTAAACTGTTATTGTATCACTCTTCCAGACCACTCAGGTGTTCTGGTTCTAATTGTCTCTGCATCCCCAGAATAAGTACCAAACATGGAGTTCAGTTATTATGTTCCTTTAATTAGAAATAAACTTCCAGAAAACAGCTAAAGTACTGAAACACTGAGTTCTTTTAAGCCAATGCTAAAAATCCATTTGTTTTGGTTTGGCTTTGGTTAATAACAACGGTAACATGTCTTTCAACCTGTCCTAGTTTTCCCTTACTTTGGCACTTTTATGTTTTTGCTTGTTTTGTTTTCCTTGTCATGTAAAGAACTTTGAATTACCTTGTTGCTAAAAATGTACTACAGGAATAAGCTGATTTGCCTTAAAATGGCTTTTTTACTGCCCCTGTTCAGAAAGTGGAGTTTCTTTAGTCAAACATTTCAAAAAACTGAAACTCATATACAATATTAGATAGATTCATTAGACATAAAGCACAATGTTTGTTGTAATTTTGATGATTATGGATAAGGAGAAAAAGTCGGTGTCAGATAATTTGAATATTACATAAGTTCAATAAAAAATAGCAGTTACGTACTTTAACCTAAACAGATGACTTTGAACCAATAATTTTTTTCTGGTAAAATATGTTTTACATTGTCTCTGGTTCAGGAGTGGCTTGACATATACAAAATAATATTTGACTCCCATGTGTATAATTTGTCTGTGCACAGTAACTCTTGATGAATTGACCCCAACCTCTCTCTCATTCTGGAATGAATTTTTATTAACATGCCTCTAATGGCTGTTTTTATTCCTGTTTGTGCAAATTTCCTATGATATTTGAACATTGACCCTTTGTGGCTTGCTTTACCTTTGGAAGGTGGCAGTCTTCTGGGCATCTGTCAAGGCAGCAGTTTTCCAAATAAATGTGTAGATCACAAAAAGAATGAAAATTTTTAGAGATACTCCATTTTAGGTTTTTGTTTTCAATAAGAAATAATCATTAGAACTACAATAAATGAAGGGTTGCATTACTTCACTCTGTGTAATGAATCTATATAATAGTCAAGGTCACTTTCTGAAAAGTGGGCTTGCAGATGTGTTGTCCTCTTTCCATTTTTTTTTTTTTCAATTGAGGTTTATTTCACCAAGGACAGCAAAATAAACAATGTTGCATGTTAAAAACAAAGCAACCATTGTTTTGTATGTAGGTTTTCTAGCTCAAAGTAATAGTTCATAATAGATTTCACATATAGAGCGTAAAGAGAGTAATTTCCTACTTTTACATGAAAAAAAAAATATAATTTCCTTACTTATTACTATTATACGCCACTTGTTGATTTATAATATAAAATCCACATCTAATACAAAATATGGAATAAAGATTTTGAAGAGTGTATATCTGGCCCTTCCTCTAAGACCAATATCAAATCAGTGGTAGGAAATGCTGGCTTTTGGTTTTGTCTTTGACTTTCTATACCAAACATTTTTTTTTTTCATTTCCTCCAAAGTTTTTGAGTAAATATTAAAGAAATTACATGATTTTGCTGCAACACATTTTAAGCACACAAAAAGCACCCACTTTGCTTTTCTTTCCTCCTCCTTTTTTGTTTGCACCACTTGAAGGAGAATAGAAAGGTTTTAGACAGATGGAAAGAAATTAGTTTTTTCGTGGCGTTCAGAATAATCCTCAACATGACAGTTTGTCCTCTAGCGTCATGGAAAGAGGAATTCAACAAGAGGAAGTGTAAAGTTAAACTGGACGTGGATGTATGTAGCTTGCTGCCAGCACGATCCTAGGCAGGCTAAGGCAAATATATCATTATACAGTCTTCCTCCGCCTGTCAAACTCAATCTGTCCCCTCCACTTCTTTTTTTCCACATTCTCTGCTTTTTTTGCAGCATTCCTCTCACTCCCTCATCACTCCTGCCTTCTTAGAGTTGCTCTTTCACTAACCTTTCCACCTTTTTTGAAAATGATTTTGAGGGCTTTTGTTTCTTCTCTCCGCCCACACCTCATCATACGCCTCTGAAAATTCCTGTTACTGTTTTTAAAATTATTTCATCCAATTTAGGAGCTGCATGGTCATAATAATTTTTCCTGTGTTTAGCCCAGGTCATTTCAGAAAATTTGATAGCAATAATTTTCCAAAAGTGGCTACTTTGATTTAAATGTTAGCAGTAATGTAGTAACCGGAACACTTACTTATTTTTGATTCAGTGAGTGGTTGAATTAGTCTGACAGTCACAGCATTGTTTATTTCACTTTCACTACTGCCAGAGCTAAAACTGCATAGTAAAATTAAATCTAGGCTTATTTTTATCCAGCTAGTTTCTTTGCTTGGGTGTAGAAGAATTGAATGTAAACGTAACAATCATTTTGTCATATTTTATCACAGAAACATTTTCTTTTATTTTTATTTTTGATAAGGCAATCTAATTTTAGAAGCTGGTAAGAAATCTGGTAGTATAGTGAAACAAACACATACCATTTCAATAACACGGATATAATGTTTTGGAACTCTATAATATGAGTTACAGGGTTAACTTAGATGACCAATAAAAGTGGGCTGAGATTTTTAGTTAGTCATTTACTGTTTATTTACTCAGACTTTGTATTGCCAAATGTCACTAAGTGGTTCTATTCTGCCAATTAAATTTTGAACCAGTTTAGCACAGTACCAGACAGCTGCACCCAGTTTCCAATTTAATTATCCATACTGACTAATAGATTGAGGTCAGTGGGGCTGCTGTGGATGATCAATGTGGACTGAAGCCTGGCCTGGAAACCTATTTGGAGGTTAAACCAGCAAGGCGAAGAGAAGGGAAAACGGGTCTCAAAGGAAGGTAAATGGATAAATATGTTCCTGAAGAGCAAAAAACAGACTGAAGCTCGATTCTACCCAGAAACGACTGATGATCGGAACCACAGCATGTGATTGGATAATTGCAGTCAGGTGTAATGGCCCCAACAGGTTCATCACTCCTCCAGCAGAGACCTCCTGGACTAGGAAAGCGCAAAAATAAATTCAGTTTATTTCACAACAATCTCAAGGACAAAGTTTAAGTTTAATCTAAAAGTTTTCCGTCTTAGCTTATCCTGATGGTTAATTTCATAGGAAGGCAGTGGAACCAGGATTTAAAGTTGCTTCATTATCTAAAGGCTGCAAAGTGACGCTACAAGAACCATTGTTAAATCAGGGAGAAGAGATAACATGACTAGAGACCTTATATCTCATTTATTCATAGCTGGCTAGAGTTCAGACTTTTGTTTGCTTTCCCACCATACAGCTCAGTAGTTTAGTCTCTTTGAGAAACAGACAAGAATATATGATGGTGTCATTTTCAAGCTGTTTGGCATCTTTAGATTAGCACTACTATGGTTAATACTATTCGTATAACAGTAACTGCAGTAGTTTCTTTTATTTTAAGATGTCTGCCAGTCATCAAAATCGTCCAACTGGTTGAAAATATTTCAAAAACATACATCTTGTTTTGAAGATAGAAGTAAAGAGCAAAGTCCAGTTAGCCTTCCGGTCGTCCTCTAAAGCTCTAAGTTGTTTTAATTCTTTAACATAGGAAAAGAATCAATCTGAACATCAAAGCAAATGTTAAACTACATCCGCTTTGATGTAATTTAACACTGACTATAGCATCCTTGATTCCAAGAAACACAAAAGCCTGGGGACATCAAAAGTGACAGACATACTACAAATAGGTTACTGGACAATATATTTAATGAAATCTGCTTCATTTTCTCATACTGAAACCTGTGTAACCCACAACTTTCACAACCTGCTAGTACCAGGCAGAATAAGAAATATGTGAAAGCTGCCTTAGTTACTTTTAAATGTTGCCACAACTGATGTCTATTTAGCATAATCTGAATACCTTGACAGATTTGTCTGTGACAATTGAACATAGTGAAATATTTTTGAAATAAATGCTGTCAACATGCCGGAAATCTCTTATATAAGTTGATGACGTACAAATTTTCCTACCAACAAATTTTCAGATAGTCTGTGTTTCTCTCAAGCATTCATTTTGGAAGTAAAGTTTGTGCTCCAATTGATAGCGACATGCATGCTAACTAGACGTAAATAATGCAAGCATTTAGCTGGTAGTTTTACTAGTGATAAAGCTAAATGTCAGTCATTGATTTGACTGAAAGAAAGAAGATTAATGTAATTTAATTTGAAATAAATCCGTTTTAAATTTATGACCTCAGATCAACTTTGTTGTGATTAGGCTCCATAAATCTGAATCAGACAGAAATTTATTGCCACAAATGTTTGTACATACAGAAATCTGTTTTGGCACCTGGTGCCAACACAGAAATACACTAAACAAAATATAAATTTACAACAGACATTTTGGAGACTGTATCTTTATGTCCAACCAGAGGCCAAACAAATCCCTGTATGCAAAAGCATAAGTAGCAGTAATTTTCCTCCTGATTCTGAGAATACAAGAAGAAACATTTCCAGGTCTTTATGCAGATACAGGCCATGGGAATAAAAAAATAACTAAGGCAATCCTCCCCACTCCCACCACCAAAAAAGAAGTAAAGACCCTCAGAACACTTAGAATGTCAGTTCACTAGCACAGTAAAAAGTGTTGAGGGGTTGGAATTTTTTTGCACTACCATTCTCAAAACAACGTGTTTTTCTTTGTACAAAGGTTTATTTTTGCTGATAAATATGCCCAAAAAGCTGTCTTGCTGTGTTTTGTGGGAACAACAACAGAATAGTCTTAATATACACAAAACATTATGGTTCTGTAACAATTTCTGATGCCGAAGCAGCACCGCTCTACTTCCAATGATGATTCCTGCTTTAGCTCAGAGATGTGCCTCACTTGCACTTTAAGCAGTCGAGCTGTGAGGATACTTGCTGGCAAAAACAATCCATCCTATTATTCTTTAAAACGAACATTAAGTAGAAACGGACAAAGGCGTGAGTTGGCGTTGGTTTCCTGTCAGAGCTGCTCTGACAGGAAAAGACAGTGTTGTGTGCCTAACTGACTGGCTAACGGCTAATTTCCAGTAATTGTGTTTAAAATTACTTAATTCAATCCTTTTATGATGAATAATAAAGGACAATGATGATTTTTAACCCTTTGCTGCTAGATTTCTAGCTATAGTTTTGGAGCATGATTGAAGTACTACCATGGCAGACAGCGATGTAGTCTAGTTACAATAGCACGTGTCAATAAAACATAATGAATCAAAAAATACAAAAATATACCACAAAACATTATTTTCTCTCATTAATCACATGTTAACATGTTAAAAAAACATGTTTTTTAATTAGTGAATTAATGTTAATGAATTAACATTAGTTAATTAACACTTGTATTAATTAGTGTTAACCCAAATTAACACTAATTACAGAATAGAGTTTGGGGCGCCTGGAGTTTGCTGCTCGCTTTGCTTAGCAAGCTCAGTTTTGCTGTTTGGTGTTTCATGCACCGTATCACGTGTCCTGAGGAGCAAAAACATCCTGTTAATTACTGCTGGTTTGCTTCCAAAGAAGAATAAAAAATTCCAGTATCCTTGGTGTCATTCTCCTCTTTACTTTCTATTTAGCCAAAATAGAAAGTAATTTGGTGCCGTGTGTGAAGCTGATTTATATTCCTCTTACGCATCCCCCATTGTAGGCATGTGTTCAGCTCTTTTCTGTTCAGTTATTTATTTATTTTTCTTTAAAACATGTGCACTTTAAAACATGTGCACTAGCTATTTAGCTACTGTCTAAATCTTATTTTTATGTCCAAAATATACAAGCTATAGTGGGTTAGGTAAGGACATTAAGAAGTTTCAGCATTTCACTCTACATTTTACCATTAAGACATTTTAAATTACTTTTAGCATACAAAACTTCTAAATTTGACAAACGGTACTAATAGATCAAACTATTCGTACTCTTTGAAGATGCTTAAAATTGTCAAAATGGACTGTTAAATATCCACACTCATAGGCTTGCATTTGGGAAGGCTGCAAAAAGCAGAATTTCACCCTCAGTATTCCCTCCTGTTGTGACTAAATTATTTAACAGAACAAACAAACTGCTTGTGATGGTCAACACTTCAAGGTGGAGAAAAGTATAGATTGAAATTTACAGTGAGAGTCTGAATAAACCCGCCTTTTTTTTTTACAGTCATTGAGTGCTGGTTGTGTAAACATCCCTTTTACTGTGGCTATTCATTGATCGTTCTACATGCTTAGGTCATCCTAAATCAATGGATCAATGGATGATAGTTCACAGATGAGCTACGAACAACAAAAACATATTTTTAAATATATCAGTCAATGTATTATTATTATTTTTTAAATGCATCCTGTATTTGACATTTATTATTAGTATCCATCAGTTATAAGTCTCTCCTGAGAGTTTTCACTTCGTACCAAAGTGGATTTCTGTGTTCACGGATCCACTCCTGTTTGTCAATTATTTTGGTGTTGATGTGTTTACACATTTAAAAGCTGTTACTAAATTGTCAACTCTTCAGGTTGGTAGAAGTCTTAAAAGCTTCACTCACAAAAAGGTTGAGTGTATTTTCAGCAAACCAGCATCATATTTTTCTCTAAATTAAGAGTTATTTGTTCATTAATTTTCAAAATTCTGCTTCATGAAAAGGCTCAGTTTAATAAGCTGTGACCTCTGTCAGCGCTTTATTTGTCTTAGCAGTAATTAGTTTTAACAGTGACACAATAAAACATTTGGATCTCCAAATTTTCTCTTTTATCAGAGGGGGGCAGTGAAACCTTTCATTTGTTCACATTAGTGAGAGACTGCTGATGCTATGCATAGATAGAACATTTTGAGCACTTCCTGTGTTTAACTTATTTCAAGTGCAACTGAAAGAGACACAAATGACTCCCAGCTGATCCTCCTTTTCAAGTCCGATTTATGCGTAATGAAAATAAAAATGCAAAACACTTTCTCTTTGTTCTGTTAGAAACAGTGGGGGATTAACATCCCTTGTGGCCAAATGCTGGTGAATCTTATTTTGCTCTTCTTTCATCTGTGCCACATGAAAACAAAAGATGTTTGTATGACACTGTCAGAAATGATTTAATCACAATGTTTTGAAAGTTTTGACATCATATGGAAAGACTGCTGCTGTTTTTTTTTTTGTTTTTTTTTTACATTTTTTTCAGCTAACCCCTGTAGGAACAACGATCTTCTCTGGGTTCTCTGGGAATAATGGGGCAACAGACATTGACGACGGCCCCAACGGGCAGATAGAGTACACCATCCAGTACAACCCAAAAGATCCGGTGAGTTCTGATATTTTGCTGCCAAACTCTATGCAATCAAATTCTAAACATGTTTTTGTTGGCTGGTTTAAGAACATTTGATTTTCATACAAATATAATCATGTTAGCAAAGACTGGAAAACAGTTTCACCAAAAGGGCAAAGAGTTCATGTATTCTGACAAGCTTCTTACAAGCTCACATTGCTTGGAACATCTAAGAAAAAAGATCCGTGTTGGTAAGAAGAAATGGATGCTGGCATGAGTCCTGAGACATGCTGAGAGTGAAGCATCTTGACTCTATTTATGTTTGGGGTTCTCTCTCGACCAAAAGAGCGGGCTCATTCGAGTTTTACCTGGAAACGCTGGAATGTATAAAAAGGAAATCCAAACATACCCCAGTAACAACCATCCAAGAGTAATCCTGTGTGGAATAAAGTCTTTCCCAGTAAGACGGGGCAGCGTGTCAAAGGGTTAGAGTGATGACAGGATGACTTGGTGAACAAAATATTTGAATTTCACGTCATGGCCAACTTCTCAGATCTTGATAGATTATTCTACTAACTCTTTATGCACACTTAATGTATTTTCCATTAATATCACTTGAAACCTATTAAATATTTGTAGAACAATTGAGCTGAAGTAAATTATAAAATAACAATGAATATGTGTTTCTCAGAACTTATCTCTTTAACTGTACCTTGTTTAAAATGCAATGTTTTTGATAGTTCATTCAAGTTCTTCCTGTCTGCAGTAGTATCCACGTGGATACTATAAATCTCTCAAGATGTGTTTACATCATTGTTTCTTTTTTTTTAATTTTTTTTTAATTTTCTATGTTGCTATCAACTCTGCCATGGACCAGTGAACTGCCCATAGTGTGCTGCTCAGTGTTTAAATACAATCCAGTGTACCTGTAACCGTTTACAGGTGTGGATTATGGAAAACTGAGTTTAGTGCTCTGTTTTACCAAAAAACGTAAAGGATCCTCTATAAACAATGTTCTCAATGAGTTTGATGTGGTTGTGCACTAAGGTGTTATAGGTTTCTTAATGTGTTCTGATTAAAAAAGTTGATATTACCGTAGTTTATCTGGTGTGTTGTTATGAAATATTAAATAATTGCATTTGAAGTAGTTTTTCACCCAGGAAAGCAAAACTTTAACTTGAATTCAGAATACAATTGAAGCTGCATTTATTGTTTTAATTTCCCCCTCGTATTAATGACCATATTCACAAAATTAGATTTAAGCCGATTCTCTCTCTTTATTCTACACCAGATTTGTGCTGCTTTATGGAATCGAAACAGCTTTCACTGAAGATTTTATTTGATTTATTGCTATACTTCTCTGTTTTGCTCTGCTGGTTCTGAGCCCACATATATTATTCCTTCTTCCGCTGAACAACTCATTTGCATCGTATTGAAATCATAAAATACGCCTTGCTGTTACACTTGTGTAACGATCTTCCATGTTTATTACATGTCTTAGCTTGTCTTTATTTTGTTAAATCTTAAGAGTAGACTTTGTGTGTGACTCATTGAGTTTGCTTTTGCCTCATGTCTGTATGTTCTCCAGACTGCCAACAGAACCTTTGACATCCCCCTGACTTTGTTTGGCTCCGTAGTTCTAAGGGAACGGCTCAACTACGAGGAGATAACACGATACTTGGTCATTATACAGGCCAATGTAAGTGATTGTTTCTTTATTTGAATTTGTTGTTAATTTCATGAGTTTTCATGCTGAAATATTTTTAGACTTCTTTTAATAAAATGAATAGATTATTTTAAAAAAAGCTGTTACTCAGTATTTCCTTTTATAGAAAATATCTGGAGAAAAAAAAAATCTTTTTTTTTCTCATATACAATGTATATGACTTGTTTTATTGCAAACTATTATATTTCTAATATTAATGTTCCACAGCCTTTGTGATGGTTAGTCAGCCTACGGGAATCTGCAAGAGCATCCCTAATTATCACTAATGTATTTGCCAATCTAATTGTTTGGCTTTTATTTCCCTGCACTCTATGTTTTATTAATGAGCTCACTATAATATATTTATTTTGTCAGATCAGTAAGCACATTGCTTGTAGAAGTTAAAGTGATCTAAGCTGAACCATGGCTGAAATGATTCTCATCAGCTGCAGTTTAGGGTTTTGTTGTAATGTGAGAACCATGCTCACAAAAGGCTTTTCAGAGTTACGCCATGTATTCATGTCCCAGATCCCAGTTACCCCAAAAACATTATTAAAAGTCAACAGTACACTGAAAGATTAACGTGTTTCTGACTGCTGGAAAGGCTGACACATTCAGTGTTTATCTGAAGAGAATATTAGGAGTGTTTTGAGAAGCCGCAAATTTGTGGGATATAAATTCTTAGCAGGACATGGAGATTGCATGAAGCCAGGCAAAACCCATTAAACACGACTGACCTTTTCAGCTGAATACTGATAGAAACAGTCTATAATTAGACTTATTTTGTTGATAACTGGCAATCTTATTTTTCCATATTGCTTCAACATTATACTGAAGACATTGTGATTTCATTCACCTAATGTTATGCAGCACTTTGCAGAGTTATTGAGAACCGTGAAACTTCTTCATGTTTTGTCACATTACAATGACAAATTTCTCTGTATTTTATTGGGATTTTAGACCAACTTGAAGATGATAAACAAATTCTCTTAAGAGGCTTGTGTTGGCCTCTTAAGAGTACACTTATAAAGGTCATGTTAAGGATTTGGGTATGCCACCTACGTGGAAGTGGTAGTTGTTAATTGATCCAAAAGTTCTATCAAGGAAATTTTAGGACGCTCTAATAACAGGAGCGTGTTTCTAAAGGCCAAATCGCATGTGCAATACACAAAGCATGTTTTACCTCCAAACAGTGACCAAGTTGCTAAGACTCAAGTTAAATCTTTGTGTTATTCAAGATGCTGTGGTGTAGTACAAGTTTCACACAAGTTTCCTCATTATTACTAGAAAAGCACATTGAACGTTGGAGTGAAACACGGATTCAGTAGAAAGACAATGAGGTTTGTGTTTCTTGACAAAGACCTTCCAAACTGGCTGCATATTTCATTAGGGCCTCACAGAAATCCTCCTATTGTAGCCTAAGGTCTCCTCAAGGTCACCTCTGAAGAAAAACTAATCATGTGAGAGAACATTCATTCTTTATTTTTGTTGTAGCAGTCACACATGTTTCACACCTTTGCACAATCCTAACATTTCCTACTATTTTTACTGAATATATGTTGCACTGCCATGTTTGCTTGTTTTTCTTTCAGTTTCTTGGGAAACCAAACATTTAAAGTAAGATGGTTTTTCTGGTTCAAGACTTTGGCAGTACAAGCATATTGGAAATGTAATTAATTAATCAACATTCAATTGAAAACTGTTTTCAGTTCTGTTCTTGGTGTAGAAAACATGGTAGTTGCAAGCAGGAAAAAGCTCCTCAGGGCTTTGGTATGTCTGAAAAAAAATGAAGCTACGTCTGAAAATCATTAACATATTAAAATTATTTAATATTTTTAGATCCCTGAAAATTGTTTTTAAATTTATGTCTTTTCCAGCAAATATGTTAAAATAATAAAAATTAACATCTGAGTGTGCAACTTACAATTTTACTGGAAGAAATGTGAGATTGTGCTGAAGTTGAGCTGTGTTGTTGTTTTCACCAGCGGCTGGTCTTAATGAACATTTTACACTGTGGTTTAAAAAAAATTGGGATTTAGCCAAAATCTGGTCCTTTATTTATAAACAAAATATTTCTAATTTCCTGGGATGTGTCTATTAATAGGGTGGTAACAGTAGTATACAGTAGTAAGGTAAAAACAAGTTTGAATTCTGCATGGCTTGAGCCCTATCTTTTGAAGATGGATGCTCTTGCCACTTTATGTACGTCAGCTGATGCATTTAATACACAGTGCCGCATTTTGCTAAAATGCAGAAAGAGCGAATAGATTTCTAGACGCTGGCCTTGGATGTTTTTGTTAGAAGTGTTGAACCTCCTGAGTAGAATAGGTTTGATAGATGGTTAGATGTGCCTTGGAGCGTAAGCTGCTGATCAGACTCTGCCAGTTCGTGTTGTTTGATATATTATTAATAGGGGTCTGCTCTCTGACCCCAGTTTAATGCAGCTGTTGTGCTTTGCCCTTAATTTGATTGGGTTATTCTTTATCTAAATCATTTAACCTGCTGCTTGAGTGTTTCTTAGTCCTTGTTGCTACTATTTCAAAAAAATTGCTTCAGATTTCATGAACTAAAGTGGAAGATTTTCTCATTTCTATGCAGGACCGGGCACCTTCACTGAGTGACCGTCGAACTGCCACCACCACACTGACCGTGGATGTGCTGGATGGAGATGACTTGGGTCCCATGTTTCTACCTTGTACACTTGTGGGAAACACTCGTGACTGTAGTCCCATCACGTATTTGGCCAGTGTTCTGGAGCTGACAGAACCTGTAAGTGTTATGCACATACATTATTCGCTGAATTTTGCTGTTTGGTGTGGACAGCGTGTAACCAGGGTCACTGCTGCCGTGCTCACTGTGTTCACTGGACAATATTTTTTAGTTGCATTTAACATGCTTTTTTGCACTTCTGGTTATTGTATATTAATAGGCAACTTTTGAAGTCGTGCCTATTGATTAGTATCTCTGGGCCTCTCTATAATAATAATATGATGCACACATTTACTGAGCATCTGACTGGAGTTGCCTCATTATCAACTTAAATTAAATGCCATTAAAAATGTGCTCATCCTGTTAAAAAATGACAAACATTGAGTAAAAGTCTCGTTTTTTTTCCATTTAAATCTTAGATTACATTTGTCAAGTTACCTGAAGGATTATATTTCAGATTTACAGGGGTACAATACTAGATTTAAATGTTATATCATCTTATTATGTCATTTGTCCTTTAAAATGATTTTAGAATAACATTTTTTAGGGTGTCATGGTTTTGGGGTGCCAATAAGACTGAAAAATGTCATTTCCTACTATCCCCAGGTCTGGGTAATTAACTACAACATTAGTGGAAAGGTGTCCGGCTCCATTTCTATAATCCAGACACTGTATCACCTTTGATATCTGCTTTTAAAATCTCTGTGGGCTTAATCCTGCTCTAATATTTGCTCCCAAGTCTGTCAGGAAGAGTAAAGTGTAAAACCTTTGTTTACTCACCTTGACATTTAAGTGAAGTATAATACCGCTATTGGCAGCAGCAGCATAATGAGAAAATGTGTTTTCCATGTAGACTTGAATTAAATGGAGCTCTTTTCCAGCAAAATGTAACAGTTTTATTTTATTTTTTTTGCAGTTGAAAGTAGCAGAATGTGAGACCCTCTTTTGAAGTCACATAAAAATTATAATAATTATTATTCATAAAAATAGAATGTGTTAGTGCATTTGGGTGAAGTCTCCTTTCAGTATGAAACCTCTGGCTTACAATTATTCCTGATATTGCAGCTTTATACTTGACAAGTGTGGATTAATGCATCCCCTTTTCTGATGAGGCAAGTTTTAAAACATTTTTTTTAAGAAATTTCTTGATTTTTTTTTTTTTTTTTTTGACAAATAGACTTAAGGTTTTCACAGCGCATACACTAACACCCTAGCTACAGTATTTCTCCAGACATGTATTATTATTAATTTTTACTTTAGCTTAAATTAAAATTTAAATCAACATGGCCTGGGATTCTGAGCAAAACCATTGTAGCATCTGTTGTCACTTATCCATAAAATGATCTCAATAAAATATTTCTACTGTCTAATTATCAGTTTGGAAATTCATTCATCAATCTGCAGTAAATCATTAATCTTTGCATGGAACAATCAATTGTACATGTTTTAAGACCAGAGGTTCACGTTGCTTCTAAGAGCTATGATGTTTTGTTTTTTCCATCATCCATAGCCATTATTTATCAATAACCTCACTAATGCATGTACTTATTTACTTGAACAATGAGGACTAAACAGAAATAAACATAAGCTTGACAATGGAGAAGGATCCACTGCTGATGAGAATAAAAGGGTCTGAAACAATAAAAGAAAGTTCATCAATCTGAATGTTCAATGGATGTTTATCAGCCTTCATTAGACTTTTGCAAACATTTTTATCAACAGAGTTGCACCTATTATTTAGGTTTTTGTGTTATCAAGGATAGGTTGGAAGTTTTCTCTTTGACATTCATGCTTTTTCAAATCCAGATCAGGAAAGTAACCCAGAATCTTCCTTCCTCATGTACATGGAAAGCTCATTTGTTTTCTGGGTCTCAACAACAAACAGGACAGCAGTCCAGCTTTTTATCCTTTTCTCTCTGTCAAAGAAGTCTTGACCTACAGTCCTTATGACAGACCTGATTTGTTCTGAGCAATGAGAGGAGGCAACAGTTGTTTCTCCAGGAGACCGGGATAATAGATTGGAAATTAATCTTTTGGATTACGGTCAGGATGCTGCCTCAATATAACATCTACTGGATTAATATGTTACTTTCCTGAACACAATTTCTTGAAGATTCTAAGATGGTGGGTGTGCTGCAGACAGGAAACCTGGAGCCTCATGTATAAAAGTGTGCGCCATTTACACACTAAAACTTGGTGTGTGGACAAATTTAGAAAAGTTCGGCGCACAAAAATTTTTTGGATGTATAAAGCCGTACGTACTGCGACAGACTGGTGACCTGTCCAGGGAAATAGAGTGCAGCTGGCGCACATTTTCATGGCAGGTTAAAGTTTGTGCAACTTTCATGCCACGTTCATTTTTGTACATGTTGACTTGAGCGTAAAATATGGCGCCTCACATTTTTGGTGTGTACGCAGGCTTTATAAATGAGGCTCCAGATCTTATTAAAAAAAGAAAAAAAATCTAATCGATTACAGGAGCAGCTGATCAGAGAAGGGATTTAATGTGTTAATCAAAGCACTGCTTCACACATAAAACATGTCCTGTGTTCTAATTGTTCAGATGTGACATTAAAGTATCTGGCTTTTAAAGCCTAGAACTTCCTGCCACATTTGAGGTTTTGTGTGAGTTAAGAATGGGCAGAAGTTGTAGCGTCGGACCAGACGGCTTTCAAAATGGTTCTGGGAAAGTATGTTCAACCCTTGAATGACCAGAAATGGATATGTTTTCAGAAAAATCCTCCAAGGTTACTGAACTAATCAAAACACCTCACAATAACGAGAATTGAACTAAATACCATTTGAAAGGGAAAAATGGGATGCCTACTTCAGCATTGTTGGTCACCTGCTCTGAAAGGCTCAACATTATTTCATCCTTCACTCCACATCTTCAAGGCTAATTTATTGAAAGTAATGCAGAATGGAACATGACAGTGATTCTAGAGTCTCATTTCCACTACACCACCAATTTTTAAAAAATTAAATATCATGATATTTTGTGGCATAAAATTTCAAAAAAATTTTGGGACAAACTGCCAAAATGTATCTGTGATTTCTAACAGATGGCAGCGTAAGTCCCTTGTGTAATAACAAGTGTTACAAGACTGAATCTGGCACTCTGTGGTTTTTATTTATGCTTACACAGCTGTGTGTGCAGTGCTTTTGTATCTCTGTCTCTGACATTTAGCTGATGCTGTTATCCAGAGCAACTAGCAGTACCACTTTATAAATGAAACAAAGTTGCTGCAGGGAAAAATCCTCAACTCTGACAAGTCAGCAGAGCATTCATCCCTTACTACACACACTCACCCACGCCTACACATGCATGATTGTGGTGAGCCAGCAGTGCATTCATGCCTTAACACCCTATTCCACCTACACACAGGGACAAAATTGTGTCGAGCCACTAAGAAGGGAGGCCTAACTGAACATTGTCCACATCATCTCTTTATTTTCGGCAGGATCTTTGCCACACACACATACGCGTAAGGTCCCTCAAAGGCATACTGGAGAACTACTTCCATGCTTTTTTTTTTTTTTTTTTTTGTTGTTGTTGTTGATGAGCATATAACTCAGCCAGTCGTATTCCTACATACAATCATTCAACACTTGCGATTAAGAAGTAACCAAGCACAAACGTAGATAAATTTGAAGATGTTAGGGGTCAAAAAGGGATAAAATCAAAATTGTAAGTCAAACTGAAAGGAGCCATCACATAAAACATAGCAGCAAATATGTCTCTCTCTCTCTAAGACTTTGGTGGGTTAAAGTTTAAATAATCCCAAATACAGTTGTGACCTAAAATGTTTTATATACATAAAGATGTGCAATCTTATACAGCCAGGGTATTGTGACTTTTCTCCAACAAACTTGCTTGCTCGTCTGTTGAAGTGTTCAGAATATATTTTACTTTTGGTGTAAGAAGTTTGCATAATTGATCAGGTTCTTTATGTGTTTCATATGTACAGAGCACGGTTGTGTACACTTTTGAGATCCAATAATACCCACCAATAAAGAGGCTGCAACCATGTTACTGTTGCTTGATAGCAACACTGAGAAAAGTCAATGTTGTACTTTACCACAGAATGAGTTATGGTCAGCAAACTCTACTTTTATTTCTTCTGCTAACAGCTAAAATCTTTACTTAGCCCTCATGTGTGTTTTATGGTTGCCAAAGAGACTGGAAGTAAAACAAGAAACTTCTTATTTTGCTGTAGTCGGTTCTTTTATATTTTAAATTATCTATCAAAAAATATCTACATCATATTGGTCCCTTATAATTAAATTCTCCCTTTGCGTCTGTTGCAGAAAATCATCATTTTCTTTTAGCTTTTTAATAAAATTAATTAAATACTCTTCACTCCGTTAAACATGGTCAGACTTTACGTTTCTGCAAAATGTAAACTTGATGATTTGAAACTTAGATGCATCTCAGAAATGCCCCCCTTCCCACCATTATTAAAGATCCTCCTATCTTAAATGCAGGGAAGACGATGGGATCAGAAGAATTACGAGCAATTATGTTCATCCTCCCTTCTTACTCATGTTGCCACAAAACAGGAAAAGCTAAATAACTACAAAATTACTTTTACTCATTCTCTCATTGTTTTAATAAATTTAACTGGCTTTAAACGTTTAAAAAAAGAAAACATATTTTTGTGTGTGTTTATGGTCTCAAAACCAGCAATGTGCTTTATCATTATCAACTGTTTGCAAAACAAACGACTTTAGTTTCTACTTACTTTTTGGTCGAACAAATGGACATTTCCTAGACAAAGTTTTACTCAAGAAGAACCAATGACGACAATCAGCATATTTTCCTTTGCTTGCCAGGTAAAAACTGTAGAGTTTAAATACTTTTCCTGTTCTAAAATATAATTCTGATATATTCAGTCTCTGTCATCCAACAGCATGTGCTTGAACACATTTTTCTTATCTTATTCTGAAAAAAAATCTTAGAAATGTGTTTCAAAGTATAAATGGCAGTAACATCATATTTCCTATTTTTTCTGTTGGATTCAAAACTACTACTTGGTTAAGAAACCTGTGTCATTTCTGTTATGTTTTTAGTCTGTAAGGTAAAGAAAAATCTACAACTGAATCAACAGGTCAGACCTAAGGATAGGCAGAGTCTGGACAAAGCCTCTTTGATTCATCTCAAGTTTTAAATGTTTCAAATGTTCATTGATTTAAGCACCAAACCACATGATTAGATTTAGGAAAGTCTCCATTCATGTGTAGACGTTTTGTGGTATAAATGTAAAATTTTTAGTTTGTGTATATACCACAGAGAAACAAGTATGTTTCATAAGATTCACAAAAAACATTCAAACTCTCCAATATTTACAATATTTGCATCATTTTTCAACTTTTCTCAGTCATTGTGATATGACAAACATCACATTTGTAGCTGAATCCTGAATTTGCTTAAAGGCTGAAAAGTTATATTCACCTACACATTTGGTACTGCATCTTTGGTTTCTCTTAAAAGGCTTGTGGAAGTTTTCAGCCAGACTTCTTGTGTTTTTTTCCCACAATCCCTTTCTTCTGGGCACTTTTCCATAATAGCCATTTTTTGAGATACACAACTAATAGCTGTTATACCAGCACCAAAGCTGGCAATATTTGCAGATCAGTCAAAATGCTCATCTTGCATTTTTGGCTAAAACCTAAATGTTCTAAATTATGTTTTCCAATCCAAGCCTTGCCTTTTTTGTATCTTTTGTTGCTATTAGAATTGTTTCTCTTCAAAGTCATTTAGCTGGCACCTTTGACTGAGCAAACAGAGAGCCCAATGAATCAGAAAAGTATGTTATTTAGGTCACAGGAACACAGAGACAGAGTGCCCACGATTTCCCATAGTAAAAGAAAGATGGGAGCGGTGAAGTGAGGAAAGTAATGACTGAGGAGGGAGAGTCAAGGTACTGTGAAAGTTTGAGTACCAATCAGACTGATAAGAAGTGACAACCTCAGAGCCTCTGAGCTAAGATAACTGCAGTATGCTCTCTGTGTCTTTCCCTATCACAGCCACGCACACGCACTCACACACACAACAAGATGTTGGCCATTTGCGTCAAAGAGCCGACTGTCAGTGGGTGTTGCACATGCTCTTCCAAAACACTGCTGCCTTTGCAGCTCAGAAAAGTGCAATCTGTCAGGAAAGTAAAAAAAAAAAACCAACCCATTATTTGATCGGTACTGTAAACAGCTAACGCAAGACCGATTATTTAATTTGTCATGACATCATCCCAGCAATTGATTGGTTTGAAATTGAACAAAGCAGAGCAAAGCTTCAAAGACTTCAGCACTGCATTTTAACTTCAATTTGAAGGTATTTCTTATACACTGCTGCACTACTTCAGTGTACGGCCTCATGTAAATGGCTATCTGTTATTCTATTATGTGGATTGAAAGATGGTTCATCTTTGTCCCACTGCTCATACTGCGAGGTATTACTTGGTACCTGACAGAAGACCTTATCTGACCACTAAAAGCCAGAAAGGTTTGTTCCCTCTCCTGACTTTCCTCACAATCAGCCACCCTTGTCCCCCAGGCTCCACTGTATATGAAAAAAAAAATAAAAAAAGCAGTCCTGCTTAGCGGTAATATCATTCATGCCGGCCTAATACTTGTTGGTGCTAGTCTTCCTGCTGATTCTGAGTGTTTGCTTACTTGATTCTGCCAGCATGTCTCTGGCAGAAAGCTTTGGAAACGCAGCATGTTCGGAGCTTTATAGCATTACCCTCCCAGCTTGCTGTTTCTACCTGCTTTGGATCTACATTTTCATCTCTTTGTCCTGTGATTTTAGATATATCGGGCTGTGATTGAATAGTATTGTGCTGCAGCATGATGCCACGAGCACCTGCTGCTCGCCGTTTCCCTGTCTCTCGCAGAAAAGCCCCATGACTGTATCGTAATAACACGAAAGTTGTATAAATAGCCTTATCGCAAACATCTCGAACGTAAGCAATCAAAATCTTTGCATGTTGTAGCCTCACAGAATGATTAATATGTCAAGTGTTTCTTTTTTTATATTTTCGTAAAACACATGCAAAAGCACACCTGTGTGGTGAGAGACCTGGTTAGCACATAAATGGCTCTCAATACTGTGAAAACCTTCAAATCACAATTGCACCTCATTTTGTTGCACGTCAACACAAGAGCATGAACAACATTTTTACTGCACTACATGTTGGTGACAGCATTACTTTGTACAGGTTCTTTTCTTCAGTGGAGACAGGGAAGCTGGTTGAAGCCCATTGGAGAATAAGTTGGGTTAAATACAGGACAATCCTGGGAGAGTTTCAACAGAAGCCCCAGTCAAAGTCCAGACCTAAATCCAACCAAGACTTAATTTCTGAAGAACAGTGGGCAACATGTTAGGCTCAAGATATTCAAAGTCTTTAGTGGCTTGCCCCCGTAAAGACAAGCCACTAACGGCAAATACAAGGTCAAATACAAACACGGACCACACTTATATATGTTTATACTTTAGTACATTTTGAAAGCCATGTTTGTTTTATTTCTCTTCACAATTATGCAACACTTTTGGTCTGTCACATTAAAATGTCAATACACAAGACATGAGAAAAATCCATGGATGTGAACCGTTTTGCCAGGCTGTGAGCTTCTCCCACATACTACGTCCTCATATACCTATAAAATTTAAGCTATTGAAAAATGCATAGCTGCAGCTTTTTAATGTTTCACACTAACACCTAAATCTCTGGTTGTCTTAAAATGCAGAAACAGCAAAAACTTTGATCAACAAATAACTTTGCAATCTAACTTACTCAGCTATACAGCTGCAGTGACTACTGATACCAAATCAGCATTTTTTTTTTTCCAGGAACATCCACAGTTTATACAGCTTGTCAGAAACTCTTTCATTGCCTTTTCATTAATGAGTCTTCTCATACCTCCTAGTATATCTAAACTCAACATAACAACTGTCCAATGGCGTGCAATGGCATGGAGTCTTTTGTAAAGTTGTTGGATGAGGGCCCCATTTAATCCACCCTGACTGACATAGTTCAGTCCTTTCCTATTGTGGAAACAACATATTTTTTTTCCAGTTGGAGACTTGATAGTTCCTTATGAGGTTAACTAACATGCAGCCTCCCAAAACACACTGGTAACACATTATTCTACTGTTTTTTCCTCTAAACAGTGTATAATATATGCACCAATTTTTGTAATCAAAACAAGGTGTCATGGGCACAACCGGTTTGCCTGGTAGCTGTATTAATTTTCACTGTCCAGCAGGATGTATTTTGAAAACAAAATGTTTGAATACAATTTTGCAAATAGTGTCCTGACAAAGTTTAACCATTTGCTTGAATTAAGCTCTATAATATACATATTTGCAGTGATTACGTTTTGAATTCTTTTGTAATAATTTTGCATATCTCCTTGAATTTGAGGCTCATTCTACAATGCACATCAGCAAATCTGATAAAAGGTCTTTGAAACAGCTTTATGGGTGTAGAGGTCTACTGTTTTGTGCTGCACAGCCATGTGCAAAATGAGACATTATGATAAAGTGATGAAAACTACTGTTAGTGTGCATTTTGTGCTCAGCGTAAAGGTTCCCTCACAGAACAACACTATTTTTTTCATAGAAGTAAAGTGCTGTCAAAAGCAGTCAAAAGCCCTATTTTTAACACAGTCCTGCTCAAAGTAAAGTGTTTTGCTTTTAGTGGCACCTGACAAAGAAAGGTTCGGCTTTCAGTGGAGATGCAAAGTGTAAAACAGATTCGTCTTTGTTGTTTTTCCAGCTTTTTGAAGGAGAGGACAAATTTACAGTGTGCTTAGTAATCAAGACATTTAGTAATCAAGATTTCTGCATTTTTGAAAAAGATGCCATGTTAGATAAATCATGTCTGAAAGAGGCTTTAACGTGTTGCGAATTCCAAAAAGACCAGTGATGTTTATTTTAAACTCATAATGGTGTCAATAAGAAGTCATAAACAGCTTTGGGATGACTGACTTTTTTGCCTTTGTAGCTCTACATTTGTTGACTGTCAGTTTCTTTCTTTATGCATTGTGAGGAGGAGTGTAAAATGCTGTCAGAAATATAAATTGTAAAGATAGCACCTGTGTTGTCAGTGATCTGTCTTTGCCAGATTCCCCCTTTCTTCTTTCCCACATTTACATGCCTCTCCGCACCCTGTTTACCCTCAACTCCTGGTGGATTATTCTCCCTTCAATATATTTGCATACATTTTATTTTTTCTTTTGAGTTCATTACTCATCATGAGTTCATCTTTGCTGGATCCTCTCGCCTGTTCCCGCTCGCTGACTGGCAGCAGCAGAAAATGCTCAGTAATGGCTGTTAGATTTTAAGTGCTGCATGACAGGTGCACTGCATTGTGTGATAGGAAGTGTAGAATCGAGCTGTTGTGCACAGCGTACTTTGCTGAAAGAAAGCATATCCCCCCTTACAGATTTCTGCAGTTTTTTTTTTATTGTAAAACTTGAATATTTCATATTATCCAACATTTTTAAATATTGTATAAATAAAGAAAACAATTTTCCATCCGTGGAAGCAGCCTTGCAAGATTTTAAAATCACTGTGGAGGAAGTTTTATTTAGCTTCTTCAAGTATTATTTGGTTGTTTAAGATCATAAAATAGGTCTGCATTTCAATTGAATTTAATTTGGCCTTTGACTAGGCTACATTAAGGGCCTTTTGAAGTAATTCTGGTAGAGTGGCTACTTTTAGGAAGATTAACCGCTGTGCCATGCTTTTGCCATTTATGGATAATCAGTGTTTACAGAAAACCCAAAGCCTTACAAATAACTTTGTCAATCCTTTCCAGACATGAGAATCGTTCTTCTCATCTGTTAGTGATTTTCTTTAGATACAATATTGTTTAATATAATTTTTAGGCTACTCTATGTTAGAGAGGTTCTATTTAAGGTTTTAGAGATTAGGTAATAATCTGGCTATGGTATGGTCAATGAAAGTGATCTAAATTCTCTAAACAATGTGGTTAATTCCAATTAATATTTTATTTAACTGGTGACGGTCAATGGTTGAGTACTTTTCACACAGAGCCAGTCTGGTTCCAGAAGAAAAATGACTTTGTTTTTACTGTGTTTTTTTTTGTTTGTTTGGTTGGTTGGTTGGTTTTAAAAGTTTTTTGATCTGAAACATTTGACTGTAACAAAACAGAAGGAATGTGTAAGCGAAAAAAAAACAAACACTTTTTCACAGAACTGTGTATGCACTTGTATTTGAAGAGCCTTGGTGGGAATTGCTTTATATTTGATCTCTTTAGGGATTGTTGTTCTTACCTAGTAAAAAAGTTATTTCTTTTATCGAGTCATCCAATTACAGACCGCAGCATATTGCACCAGTATAAATCAGTATTATAACCTGACCACAAACAGACACAGATGGAGCTTGTGTGTAGATAAAGAAAACATACATACACAGAGGTAAAAAAAAAAAAAAAAAAGTGGCAAATATTGATTTTTAAAGTGTGCAATGATTTTTTTTTTACTTTGTTATAATTCCTTTTTATCTGTGAGAAATTAATAGCTGTTACGCTGTACGTTGCTGCAGGGCAGAAATTTCCCAGGTACTTTTGAACAAATTAGATGGCCAGAGGTCCAGAAATATTACACATCCTTCATTATTTTTTCTCATTTTGTCCCATTACAACAAAACCTTGCATGTACTTCACCGAAAATGTCGGTTATTATTTTTCAATACTTTCAGCAAATCTCATAAAAAATAACTATTTTACGATCAATTTGCAGTAATCAGTAAAAAAAAGAATTTGATTATTTTTATGTGTATAATTCTAACCTGCACAGAGTGCATGGATAAAATCATTGCATAAAATAGTTCAATTATCATTGCACAAAGCTCCGCAGTGAAAACCTTTTCCCTTGCTGCTGCTCCCAAGCTGAATAAATTACTGAAAGTAAGACTTTGAGTGACGGCAGAGCTGTAGAAACTTCATGTATATATACTGGACGTTTGTATAGGGGAAATTTTGTGGAGAAAGTTTGTGGAAATTGTGCAAATTTGGGACAAGGTTAGTCAAGAAAGCAGCATGTGTCCTGCACTAAGAGCTCACTGAAGAAACAAAATGACCAAATGAAATAATTTTTTCAAGCTATGATGAAATGGAAAAAATAGGAGAATATGTGCATGAGCATTCACAATGTTTTTAGAAGAACTGTGTGCAAACAGTCGTTTTTTGGTGCTCGCTACTTCAACCCATCCTGTGGGCATGCATGGCAACCAAAGTACTCTGGAGGAGCTGCAAAGGTCGATCTTCTTCCCTTTTAAATTAAATTTTCAATGTTACATTACATTACTTGAACCTGCACCTGTATCACCTAAATAAGTTATGCTCTATATAAATACGCAGACACATTTTTTTTATTTCAAATTGCCTTCTCTGTATTAGCTGATGTATTGATGTAGTAAACATTAGATCTGTAAACTTTAGTGTTCTGCTTTGTTTCATTACCAGAATAAGACAAATCCCCTCAATGTGACCCCACCTATCCAAGCTGTGGACCAGGACAGAAACATTCAGCCTCCATCGGACAGACCTGGGATACTGTACTCCATCCTTATTGGTAGGTTGAACTTTTGTGAGCTCAGATTTGTTCCACGACGGCACTGCAATAGAGTTTCACTTTTTTGTTCATAGTACTTTCATCAGGCAAGGCTAATAACATAATAGAATTTTTGGCTTAATGAAAAGTAGCTTTGATACCTGCTTACAAGTTATTTCCAAAATGCACTGTTAACTTGACAGATGAGCTTCATTGGAACACACAATCTAAATTGTAGGTTATAAATGTATTTTGTATAAAACAAATGTTGCACAAGGACATTTATTGATAAAGAAATCAATTCTTTTGAATTTTACCTTTGTGTTTTGTCCAAATTCCCTGGAAAATAACAGGGAGCGATCAGATCCCTGACTCATCGTCTCTCTTCCCGGCTTTCTTGATTTAAAGAGGTGTGGCAAAAACAAAGGAGGTGGATTAGCGGTGCTTACAATCTGGCCACCAGAGATCCTTCCTGTCCACAGCATCATCATCCACAACTCTTTGAAGATACTTGAATGATATGAGTAACAACAACATTTAATATTCCTTTGGAATTGATATGATATATTTTTTAATCAATTTAAATAGAATTTTTGGCGCAGTCATTTAAATGTTACAGTCAACACGTAGCTATAATGGAAATAAATTACAAGGCTCTTGAGACAGTAAACAGTAGTTCACGTTAAGAGAGAATGTTTTGGTTAATTCGAAAATAAACGTAACTGTAATATGAAGAATCTCAGACTTTCTAACTCAGACTTTGAAAAAGTAGAAAATAAATCAGCTTTGTAATGCCTACAATTTATCATTCAAAAGATCATTTATTTTTCTGGTCAATTACAAAAACTCTAATATTTAAATTAAAAGTTGCTTTAGTTCCATCACAACACATTCAAGCGTGAGAATAAAATGCTCTTTGGACTGAAAAACTAACAGTTGGGATACTATCTAAGCCTGATGGTGATATTACATAACATTTACATCCCATTCAACCCATTTTGTGTGTTGACTGTACATATTGATTTTTGCTGCATGTCTCACTTCTTCCTTTGCTGAATTTATGAGAAAACTTAAAGTATGTATGATTTTTTTTATCGTCCTGAAAACAAGGAGTCAGTCATAGTGAAATTATGTAAGTATGATAACCTTACATAATTTCTAAATACAGCCCATACCACTGTTACTATTATGACTGTAGACTTATTGTAAATATAAAAATGGTTTTGCACTACAACCTCCACGATACCCACCCACATCTCCTTCACCTTCATAATAAAGCTGTGAACAACAACCTTAAAATTACCTTAAAAATTGTTATGCAGTGAGCTGTGGATTTTGTTGTTGTTGTTTTTACCTTACCCAGCTTCCTCCTCACTCTGCATGTTGACAAGATGATCTTTGATTTTTTTCATTGGCTGCTGATGTTTTCATGTTAAGAGAAGTTTTTCCAGTTGCCATTTCTTGACCTTTTAAGATTATCACGCAACTGCCTTGCTTGAAAGGCAAGCTGTCTTTTCGTTCCCATTTTGAAAACTGGATGGGTTAGATGGGCCGCTGTGCCAGGTCATATTTAAATCTCAAGGGAAAACGGAGAGGTCTGCATTGCAAATGGAAAGTTTAAAGGTATTCTCATAACCTAAATTTACTAAAATATGAAAGTAAAAACAAAACAAAAAAAAATCACTTTCTAAAGAAGAGGTTCAATTAAGTTCAATTCAAAAATACTTTGTTAATCCTAAAGGGAAATTCCATGTCATCCAAGTTTCATCTTCCGTAGCGGTCAGTGTTACTGTAGATCTGAAAGTGCTCTGTTGTTGTACAACAGCAAAGTGCTCAGGGTTTTCCATAATGTTCTTTATTTTATGAAAAATCCTTTTTCACACAATCATCTCCAGAGGTTTCATTTTTCACCTTAATCCTGAAGGTAACAGCCCAGACATCAATATCTGCAACATTCAGAATTAATTCAACAAATAATCTGTAGGGGTCACTTGAAGAGATATTGAAGTGATCTCAAATCTGGCAGATTTGGAGAAATATGATGCGACATAGTCGGGAAATACTGCTAAGTTAAGATGTGTCATACTGCTGACCTTCCACAATAAAAAACTGGATGCCTAAATTAAATCCTGGGGTGATTTAGCAAAGTATTCATTTAACAATGTACACATTTTTGCAACTCTTAATGTGCTACATTTTTCTCCTAAAAATTAGCTTAGTTTTTTTTTTTTTTTTTTTTTTTTTTTTTTACCATATGGTCAAAATATCACTTTAAAAGTGGCAAAGGGTTTGAATTATTTCTCATGGACTATTTTTATAGATCACACGAGGCTGGTTTATTTAACAGTCTGTTTACACTTTTGAGATCTGCTTTATTACAATTTATCTGCTGCTGAGTTTGCAAACAAACACTTGGAGGCTGATAAGTTTTGTTGGATAATCCGCCTTATCTGCTCTGGAAGACCTTGCAATGGAATCTTCTCAGAATATTTGTTGTAAATATATAATTAAATGATTTAAGACAAATATAATACAAGAATTAAAACACTTACTGTAGAGAATGTACATACTCAGGCTAACGTACAAAAGCTCCAAGCCAACATAATTTAAATATTTTTAATTACTGCAATACATTACTTTTGCCAAAAGCCTCAACCGATAAATCTTTGACTTCTCCTGAGTGGTAAGGATTAGATTTTTGTTCTACATTTCTTTTACTAAAACAGTAACTAAGGCAAGGAAAACAGCATGCATCTGAGAACCCCCTCTGCCCAAATCAATGTGTGCTAAAAAAAGAAGTAACACACATTCATAGAGATGCACAGGAGGCAAATAATTGTGCACATGTGGCTGTGTTGGTTCTCTTCTTATGAGAACTTGATTTCCCCACAGAACAACGCCGCATTCAAAGCTTCATATATGAATGTGAGCTGTGCGGGCTCATCCCCTCCCATCGAAGGCCGAGATGAGAGAACGGGGAGGATTAGTCATGCCACCCTCCCTCCCTCACTCCTTCCTTCACTTTCCCCCATGACACTCCAAACATACATATATTGTCTCCACCTCTCCTTTTCTTGCTCACTGTTGTTTTCCTACGTTCTGATTTTTGTATGCTCTTTTTTTCCAGGCAAACCAGCATCTTATGCAGAATATTTCAGCTTAAACAGAACCACAGCAGATCTCTTGCTGCTTAAACCCATTGACAGGGAGCTCTACCGCAGATTTGATCTGGTTATCAAGGTAAGAAGAACACCAATGTCACAGATTGCCTTTCTAAAGTTTTCCTTTTCCTTCCAAAAACACCAAACATCCTTGGCCTTAGCATTCATATTCTAATATCTTTCAGTCCCAAAATATGCTCAACCTTTTAATAAACAACTCTTGCTCAGCTTATATTAATACTATAATTTTCTCATTAGATTGTCTGTCTGACAAAAAGTAGACTAGCATGAACATTTTAATTTGCAGAATGTTTATCATCAAATTTATTATGATTTGACAAGTTTGATTATCTTTTTTTGTTTGTTGAGCCTGTGATGGAAATACACCACAAAACATTGATGAAATTCTCATCTGTTAAAGCTTCAAATAAAGTTTGTATTCAGTAATATTCTTCTGCTGGAATAAAAGATGAGATTTCAAACAAAGTCTGTTGGGTATACACCCTAACTAATATCTGAAAGGAACAGAAAAAATAAGTGGTTCCAGAAGGAATTCAAGCATCCCTACTTTTTACCCTCTTTATAGTCTTGCTAAATGATTTCAAGCTGAGGAAATTAAAAATATATATATCAATATGCGCTAAGCAGAGGACATTTAAAATTCCCTGATTTTCATCGTATTACGTTTTGTATTTCTTAATTGACTTCTGCAGTCTCAGTATGTCTTACTAAACTCAGGATGAAGGTACAGAATTTTTCTCTGTAAGCATTAATTGTACAATAATAAATGACTTCCTGTATTAGTTGATGTTGTCAATGAACACAGAGCACAGGATGTGATGAAGAATACAAAACATTCTCAAAACTAATTCCTCATTAATCAGTTTAGTTCTTCACAGTCTGCAAGACCTTGTGTTACATGGGTTCCAATGTATTTGTGAATTACTGCTTCCTTAAAGTTTGTTTTTTGTTTGGTATAAACAGCAATTTTTCTAACAACTAACAACAAAATTACCTTTTTATGTTATGAAGTGGCACTATGTGCCTGTAAAATGCATAATACCGTCCCTTTAGCAAAACTTGTCTTGTTTGATAGCAGCCTTAAAATAAAAAGGGAAATGACAGCCCTGCTGGGATTTGCATTCGGATTCCAATTTCACATAGAAAATGTTTGTTTTTGCCTCCTAGATTCCACATACATCACTCTATAAATTTGACTCCCAAAAAACAAAAACCTCAAAATGGTTATTGCATTTACTATAGCTGGTACCGAGGGCAAAGGATACACTTTGAAAGGATTTACAGCTTAATTCATGAATGCATCAAATTTACTAAATTGCAGAATACAGACAAAAAAGGGGGCTATAAATACTATATTTGCTAAAGGCAACTCAATAGTGTCTTTCATCCAAACACTACATATAATATTTGTAAAAATATATATTTGTTATGTCATTATAGATCAGATCAGAGTATATTATGTTGTTTTCACATCTCTGCTAAAATGCCAGTTTTTGTGACGTAAAAAAGCGATAAAGATACATAAGTTGTGCAATGTCAAGCTTGATGAATAAGTTCCTCTTTATCTTCAGCTTTCTAGCAAAAGTCTCATAGTTTCCTGCCAGTGTTTGCTGGTGTTTGGGATATTTCATAATTTCCTCCACTTTGACTGAAATCCCAGTTTCCCAATGCTCCCACCAACATCATTTCATGTATGTGTGTTTTGTACTTTAAGGAGATTCCAAATGGAGGTAGGCCTTTGAGTATCTCCTGCACATTTGTTTTTCAAATTTAGAGCGAAGAACATTTCACGAAATTGACACAGTTGAAACAATTTTTTTTTACTTTATAAGGTGTCATTGTGTTATGTTATCTTTTTAGTTTTGTTTTCGTTTGTGTTGCATAGGTAATATGCCACTTAAAGCAGCAGCAAGTTCTGAAATAATGAACTGTTTACATCACAAAGCCATTAATTTGAACCAGTGTGTGAACAATATTTATATCCACTCTGTCACACAAATTTATGACTCCTTAACATTGCCTTGCTTTGCATTTTTTGCTTCAGTCATAATTGCTGTACCATATTAAACGCACTGCAACTTCCTTCACCAACACGTCAGATTGGCCCTGAAAACATAATTTCCATCTGAACATAAGAGAAAACATTTCAAGTTTGAAATGCTTTATAATATAACAGAGAGCACCCAGAGTTCTCATCTTATAAATATTTCAGCTTTGACTGAAAGGATTCAAATAGATACCAATTCAGACAGAAGGTTTGATGATCTCCTGTTTTCCTGCTGTGTTGATGTTAGCCTTTTTAGATTGGCTTTAATCTATCCAGGGGATGCAAATTGCATCAGGAGACCAAAGAACTCAAAAAAGGCAGCATTGTCAGATTTGTTATTGCTGTAATGGGGTCGAATATTCTGAGCATGGGCAGACCGAGGAAAATGTTCAGTTTTAATGAGACAAACAGCTCCAAAGTAAAGTAAGTTTTACCTTTAATACATTCTGTTCAAACTTCTCTCTTTGTATTGGCTTTAAAAGAAAAGATCCAAACCAACTAATTTGCATACTCTCTTACCACTGATCATCTACAGGAATGTGGACATGTTTTTGCTTATAAAATGACAATGACACAAGTATTTACTCAACTTTAAAAAGTTGTGATTTTATATGACTACTCCTCATTAATTCCTTATTAAAGGACATCCCAGGTTAATGTATTCTTACCACTAAGACATTAAAATTGTGCAGTTGTGATGGGTTGCACTGCATTTTGGTTTCCTAGTTGGTCGGTAACAGGAAGTCTGCAACAAAACAAAATCGTTACATTCTGCCCTGTCTTTAGGCGGAGCAGGACAACGGTCACCCCCTGCCAGCGTTCGCCAACCTTCAAATCGAAGTTCTGGATGAAAATAACCAAGCACCGTACTTTTTGGAGTCTGGTTACCATGGATACATCAGTGAGGCTTCACCAGTCGGAACCACCGTCGCTACCAACGTCACTCTATCGACTCCCCTCACTATAATAGCTTTGGATAATGACGTGGAGGAGGTAAGCATGTTCTTTAGTTTTGCAAACCTTTAACACATGCAGTATTATAACAATTCATTATTTATGGCTATGGAGCAGTCTTCACAGCTGTTGAATTTTCTTACATTTTGGTATAACAATAAACGTTTATCATTTTGAAGTTTATGATCATGCCCTTTCAATGTACAGTTGTTTTTATATTGAGATTAAAGTGTGCACAGTGTGTTGATAAGTGACTTCTGAAGACAATTGCTTGCATAGCATTTTATTTAGGGGAGTCGGTAAAGGAGGCTCAATGGATGCTACACTGAGATTCTGTTTTTAATATGATCAGATGTTAAAAAGCTGCAGTTTATAATACATTGCACTATATATTTTTCTGAAAAGTTAAATGTACAGTTTGTTCTTGTATGCTTTTGTTGTAGCTGAAACCCAATCAGATGCCTGTAGGTATCAGCTGAGTTGTGTGTTGACTCCATTTTCTTTCTCTTAATTTTCAACTAGCAATGCGGACAAGGACACCAAACATTTACTTAAAATGTTAATATTCAATAAACCATGTCTATGGTGTTTTACTGTGCATATGGTGTGCTTCAGGAGATCATTTTCTATTGGTCTCCTGACTGAAACCTGTGCAGTGAGATCTATCAGATCCTTTGTAACTTCTCTGCAAGCTAAAAAGAATTATAATTTGAAATAGTGAGAACATTTTAAGTAGGATAATAAAACTTTTTCATGTTAGTTCAATACAGTCTAAGCCAGAATATGTATGCATTAAATCATGGCATGAGTTACTAAACGGACAAATGAACCGTTAGTCAGTTTTAACAAGACAGATGAGGACAAGTAAAGACATTTCTTCATGTTATAGAACAATAAAGGAAATGTATAATTTTCTGCCGTTGAGGTTTACTCTACAGTCAGAATTAGAATTTTGCTGTTCTGGTTTTAAAAGACCCTTTGGCTCTTTGCTTCCTTTATGGCTCAAACTAAATTACTCCCTTGGGCAATAGTATATAATAAGATAAGCATATATAATAACACGTTGAAAGCATTTCCATGCAGGCATAAGAAAGACTCTAACATATTTAAGTGCCCACCTCTTTCCTGCTTTTCTCCCCACTGAATCTGAGCTTTGTGGTTTGCTTGCAGTGTTTGAAGTGCCCTATCTGAAGTGCCAGTGAATCTGACAGTAAAACCATTTGGCTCTTTAAATTAACTCCCAGTAATAATTGAGATTTTACAGTGCCGCAATATTGTTATCACCGACGCATCCCCGACAGCTGAGTTTGTTTAAGATGTAGTGAAAACGTTTTGACAAAAACAGGCTTTGGTTCATTGCTATCTAAAGGTCTCCCCCCAGGAGGGATTGGTGTTTAGGAAGGATAATGTGTCAGGGTGGGATTTTTAGTTTTAAGGCAATTGATAAACAACTGGTTATTTTCAGTATTCCCAACCCTGGTCTTTCCCTCTGCAACAGGCACCAACGATGATGATTAGTCTAAATAGCTTTTATGCACTGTCTATCACTTTTATTTATGTTCCTGCATGCTAATGTACGTTCCTGTGTGTTACTGTTTAAATGCGTGTATGCATGTGTGTGTTCATGCTTATTTATGGCTCAATATCCACAACAGCAACATCGACAAGATTATCAGGCCCCCTACCCTGCTGAGCCAGCCTTATCTGGAATGAGAAGAGCTCTCTCTCTCTCTTCCTCGCTCACTCTCACCCTCTCTCTCTCTAACACAGAAACGCACACACTCCTATATAAACACACAAACGAGAGATGGTTGTTTGAAAATGCCAGAGCAGGCCGTAGATGAGAATTGCCTCTTCATCATTGAGTGTGGCGTGCATTTGCAGACATTTACAATCCGCTGTTAGGAAAGTTTTAATGTCTGGAAATCAATTGAGATTTTTTTCTATTCAGAATTTTCTGTCAAAACCAAACACCTTTTTTTTTTTGTTTGTTTTGCTCTGTTATTCCTCCTGCAGATGTTCTTGTGCTTAGATAGGGCATTGACCTTTGTTCTGAAAGACTTTCATTAGCACGATATGGAACACCTGGTGATTCTTTAAGTTATTTAAAGCTTGACTTCCAACAGACTTGCCTCTGCTCCCTCCGCAGTTATGCTGTCATGTTTCGTTTCATAATTAGATTTTTTTCAGTATGTGCATCAAAGCACATACTGAAAAAGCTTTAGAAAAGTCTCACTTATTATCAACTTGCCAATTTCACACAGTAGAACACCTCAATAATCTAAACAAATATTGTATTGTGGGTGTTCTCCTAGAAAATTAGGCACTAGCCTTAAATTAATGTAATATTTATTAAAGACCCATAGTTGTTATGAATTTGCTCAGAGGCTCCAACATAAAGTACCATGTCACATGTAAAAGTTCTAAAGGAATCATTCGAGTTTCAAACTGTGAGACCTGGAAAACATAACAGAACTAAACATTTGACACAAAATTCAAAAGTTTAATCCATCTAGAGTATTATTATACGTATGGGTTTTGTGACATTTCTATGTTCTGGACAGGTCACCAGTTTGTTACAGGGGAATATAGAAATGGAGAAGGGCAAGCTACTGTGCTTACATAAAAGTCTACAAGAGCAATTTGGAGTAACCAATATACATAGTAGTCATCCTTTTGGACTGTGGGAGGAAACCAGAGTACCTGGAGAGAACTCTTGCATGTACAGAGAGAGTATGCAAACTCCATGCAGAAAAACCCCAGACTGGGATTTAAGCCCCGGACCTTCTTTTTGCAAGGGTAGTGCAACCAACTGCACCACTGTGCAGCTTATGAAGAGGCCCCAATGCCAAAAGCACTGAAAATACCAAGATTTACAGGATTTCATGTCCAGAGTGACCAGACTAGATTTAACCGGTCCTAGGTTTTCAGATTTTTAACCAGGGTGATCAATTACATTTCAGACTCTAAAAAACATGAAATAACCCTTTAGTTTAGGGCCACTCTAAAGATTTGAAGCAGATGACTTTAGCAATGGTAAACCAGCAAAATCATTTAAACCTTCTCAGGCTTGTTTTTTTTTTCTACAGAGTAGCAAAGATTCTGCCAGATAAAGGATTTAAAAGAAACAGCAGCTTCCTTAGTGCCAAGTGCAGTCCACCAATCTGTTAAGCAGTTTTTATTACCTAATTATACCAGCCCAACATAACTCAAGAACTACTTCTACCTTCTCCCTTCAAAATTAGAGTTATAGACATAAATATAGCAAAGTGTTTAGCCTTAAACACTCACCCTCTTCTCAAGGATACATTATATTAGTTTAAATTTGCTTTACCAGGGAGTGAAACACTCCCAGCCACTTGAGATCAACAGACCTCACTTTAACAAGATCTTGTGGCAAAATTTCATACATCAAAATTTTGCATGTTTTCCTAAACTTCTGTCAAGGATCTATCAAGTTTAAATAAATCTCTACAAGTTTCTCGATGTGTGATACACCTTCATTGTGTAAAATACCTCTTTTTGTCTTTTACAGGCCCGGGATCCACAGCTACACTTTTCTCTGGACAGTTATTCTCATGTTTTTTCTGTATCAACTACTGGGATAAGAAGATATCTCACGCTGCTGCAGCCGGTAGACAGAGAAACACAAGACTCTTATACATTCACGGTAATAGACAGGCTCAGTATCTGTGTGTGTGTGTGTTATTGTAAACAGGAAAACTACTTGCATCAGGGGAAAGTAGGGAGAGAAAACTTGCAGTGTTGAAAAGGCAGTTTTAGCTGAAAGAATATTAGAACTGGAAGCAAAATTAGGAGGGAGTTGTGCAAAATTGCAGAGCAATGGCAAAAAAAGCATGTGGGTAGACAGAGGATAAGCCTTTTACAAACCATTAAAGACAGAGTTGCAGAAAAGCATGGTGTGGAAAAAAATCATTAAGATTCAAGTGTTGTGAAGGAGGAGTTTGCACAGAACACAAGCAATACATTAACATAAAGAGAGGAGTGAGAGAAGAACAAGAATGTCAAAACTCTGCTTTGTGCCTTTGTTTTTATGAAGCATAATCCAGAAAACATTCCCCTTCTCTGCTTTTTGTGTCCATCTTGGCAAATAAGTCGACATCAATATGTTTTAGTCTGTTCATCACTTGCTTATGAATTCAACAGCAAAAACAAAAACTTCAACAGCTGGACTGACCTTAACAATGTTATGGGGAATGAGTTTGAATTACAACTACATTCTCTTTGTGACTGGATGGCAATCGAAAACAAGCCTTAGTGGTAAAAAAAAAAACAAAACATACTTTGTAACATTAAAATATTTTTGAAGCTTTAGATCTAGGATGGGTCCAGATATGAACCAGATTTCACATACAGATAAACCAGGCCCAGGTCTAAAATTTTAGAATTGTTTGTACTGACCCAAAACATGAGGTTGGACAAGTTTATCTAAATACACTGTGAAATACTTCTGCTGTAAGGAATCGGTAAGTTTTTGCCATCAGTCCAATTTAGACAAAAATAACTGGGGTATGTCTCAAATCACATGTGAAATAATTAGAGGGTTATCCCAGGGGATTTATTTTGTGGAGTCCAGTGACAAGACGTTCAGACTTTTTTGACATAGGATTCTGTTGAAAGGTTTTGACCTTTCAATAATCTTATCTCTCTTGAGTAATGTCTTCAGTTTGATGAGATGGAGTGTACTTTACCAGCAAGGAACTTATCAGCATGGGATGAGCAGTCCAGCTCCAAACACAAAGGCAAAAATGGTAGAGATGGTAACTAAAGAATTTGGTTTTTGTTTACCCAAAAATATAAATGTTTTGAATTTAGGTAGGCTTCGAAAAGAGGTCAGCCAAAAATAACTAGACTCAAAGTAAGTAGAGAAATCTTCTATAACTTGGGTGTTTGGGTTTAGGCTCAAGTTGGTGAGGACTATAGCCAACCACCAACTAGGTGGTTACCATGGAGACTTTGGAGATGCTTGCACTGTGGTGTAGTTATCCATATTCCCCTGTGGCTGAGGCATCAAGAGATTGCTGCTCAACTCCAGTGCTGTTTCATCTCTCAGAATCTAAAGGAAGATATTGTCCACAGGATTTCATTATAGAGGCCTTTACTCATTTACAATGGTATCCAATGTAGTCTGCAACATACAATAAGGAGATAATGCATTTCCATTTGAAGTATATTTTTCATGTTAGAAGATCATTGCACTATACCATGACCATATTGCTGGTCGAGAAAATATAGGTCTTTAATAGAAGGGAAATTGCTGCAAGAGTTATCTACTGCAGGACCAATATTGAGGGGCCATAAACGATCAGCAGAACTCAGTTTCAAATAATCAACACTCCCTCCCTTTAAGCATAGAATACAATGATTATACTCTTGTTGAAACAGCATTGAAGCACCTTCTTGCTGGGTAGTATGTCCATAAGTTAACTCTTCTATTACTCTGTGACTAGGCAAACCCTGCATAAGACTTTTTTATTGTGTATACTTATCTCCATTAGTTTCTCACTGCCTTCCCCTCCTACTGTTTTTTGTTTTCTTCCATTCATTGGATCTGTTAAGTGCATTCAGCTTCAATGTGATTTTATTGGCCTAGCACAGAGAGGCTGTCCTTTGCCAAGCAAAACATCTTAATATGAGGGCATCATTGTATGCAGTGAAATGCTGGTTCTTCATATAGCTGTAATCTGCTGATTCCACTCTGACAACAGAGACGGTGTGTGTTTTTGTGTGAAGTTGTGAAACTAAATACATAACTTTTATGTGCCCTTGAGTGTGCATTCAGCAATTTGGAAGTTAAAGATGGAAAAGCAGAAGGTCTGGAGTATTGATTGAAAGTCAGAGGTATACTGTAATCATTATGAAAGCCTTGGAGAAGAAATTAAACTCTGACTGGAAGAAAGAGAGTGCCATGAGACATGGAGAGCCATATTCATCAGAAAGGAGTCAATCAGCTTCTTGGCAGATGAGCCTGTGAAGAAGATTGGTATCAGTAAAGACCATTATTTTTTTGTTGATACTTCCAGATAGAGATTCATAAAACATAGGGAAAATAATATATATGTCAATTAGGATTGGAGAGAATAAATACAATGGAAAAGGGGTTCTAAACATTTTGATGAAGAGATTTTAACCAACTTCATCAGCAAAATGTGCAGCATGAATCCTTTACAAGCATTAAGCCACTAGGTGATTTTACAGATAAGCAATTTTTGATACACTGTTACTACTTTATTTTTGACTGCTTCAATTTTGACAAAAGAGGTTTACTACTGTCTAAAATGTGTTTTGAATTCAGTAAATTGAAATGACAAATGGTTTTGTTTGGCAAGATGAAAAAACATTAAATACAGCTTAAGGAGAATAGAGATTTATGTATTCAAAGAAACAGAATGGGGGAATCTGATTAAATGAAGATCAAATATACAAACATCTATCCCTTTCAGTCAAATGATGCAGGTTTTTCAGACAAGTCATGGCACAAGGAGAATAAAAAATATCTGAATTACTCAATAAATCCAATTTACAGCTGCTAGTTTAGCAAAAGCAAGCAAGTCCAAACTTCTGAAATAATATTAGTGGTGTTAGCATCAGCACACTACAATACAAGAGATATAGTACATATTTTAGTGACTTAATAAATAAACTTAGCAGTTCCCATTGTTTCTTTTTTCTGCTCTTCAAGAAAAAACTACAGTTTACAGGCCTAAATCATGAAATATTTTAACTCAAAGAATATGAGTTTAAGTGAAGATTATTTTTCCTAAGTCTATTCTATAGAAGCAAAACATGAATAGAGTCACTACTCTAAGTGAAGGCATATATATAGTCTGCAAGAACCCAAAAAAATGTTTTTCACTTGCAGTGGCAACAGCACGAACAAAATCTTTTTTGCTGTGGACGAGACATTTCATATTTCACAAGAACTCAAGTGTAGGGAAGTCCTGGGAAGTGCTCAACTGCATCATTTGTCAGTGTAGTAAATTTTTTCCCTTAGAAGTATCGGACCAATCAACACTGCAAATAAAAAAACTTCTTCCTTGTTCATGTGCCAATAACAAGCAGCCATAACTATTGGGAGAGCGAGGCTAAGAGACCAGAATCGTGCCATTTTATAAACGAGAACAAATTTCGTTGTTCCTGCAGAGCATGTGTAGGTGGAGAATGTAAATTTATAGACAGAATGATGCCTGCTCGATCTTTATAAAATCTCATCTGGGAAAATAAAATCATTCCTGGTTCTCTCTTTTGATGTCAGATGAAACAAAATTGAATTGTTAGTCTAATGCGATGCAGCCTTCTCCCGCCGTAATAAAACAATCAATTAAACTCGAAGAAAACAGCCTAACGGTCAATTATGGATTTGGGAACCTAATGCTTTAAGGTTGGTTTACTGCAAATGGAATAGACACCTTAATCATGGTAAATGGCATCACAAAAAATAGCTTAGTATGTCAAGATACTCAACAGCAATGTTAGGCAGTCTGCAGAGAAACTAACTATTTGGCTATGTTGGAAAATTTAATGTAACAATGAAAGAGTAGAAAGTTTTAGCCAATGAAAAACATAAATGCTTTCTAGCAGTCCAGCCAACTTGTATGTTCCAACTTTAAAATAGTAGAAAATCTGTGAAGTGAGCTAGGCTATAACTTTGAAATGCTCTCAGAGAACTTGAGAATATTTCATTTAAAAAAATGGTAAAAGTTAACATGCAAACATGCAAAACGTGCATTGTAGCATACTAGCAAATTTGATATACCTATTTAGAAATATCTCATTGTTTGGTTGGTTTAATAAGCTTTTTCATTTATTCAGAAGGAGATGAAGGATTTTGGGGAAAACATTACTTTTGTTCTAATGTAAATAAAAAAAACAACAGAAGTTATATATTCCCAAAACCATATAACTTGTACATTCCTATTAGCTTTTGTGAGATTTCTGTGCTACTTCCAAAGAGAAAAAAAATCTAATTCTGCCAGGGCTTTACTGTGTGCTTTACATAAATCAGTGACTAAAAGAACACAATACAACTGTCACCGCTTTAGTATAAATAGCCATTTTTACTGTAGCCAAGCAACAGGAAATATATTTGTCCTGCTTTTGACTTCAGGCATAAGTTTGTGAAACAGAAGTGGGCCATTCTGGCAACCATCCAGAGTGAGTCCAAAAAACCACTGTGAATGACCATCCTCTTCATGCGTAAAATGACCCAGGGAGACAACAGATATATCAAAGAGCTGCATAAATAACGGAAGCCCATAGCGACTTTACCAGATAAACTTCTTCCTCACTTGTCTTGCTGCACCACGCACTTACAGACCTATGATGAGCGGACATTGGCCCTAATATTCAGTTAAACATGCAGGGAGTTGTTTTTGTAAGCTGGTTTCTAAGTAAAACAAAAACTTCACACAATAAAATCTCAAGAACATGTTCAGAGCACAAGCCCGCTACATTCCAAACAGCCAAATTCTGAATATCACAGGTTTTTTCCCATCAGGAACCTTGTGTTTGTTTTTACTGTTTGCATTGATCTGTTGTTTTTTCTTGTGTTTTTGCCTCCACAGCTGTTAGCATCAGATGGTGTTCAGCAAAGTGCTCCTGTTATTGTGACCATAACAGTGGTGGATGCCAATGACAACACTCCAACTTTTTCCAATGTCTCCTATAGCGTAAACCTGTTCACTGATATGTTGCCTGGAGAAACTGTCATACAGGTATGTCTGAGTAATTAATGCAGCTGTTAAAACGTGAACAGCTTGTACCGTGTGGACCTTATTTGCATTTGTGATTCTTTTGTCTTTGTAGATGTCAGCAGTTGATTCTGATGCAGGTGAAAATGGCCAAATCAGTTATCGCATCTTGGCTGGTGGTCAGGGAAAGTTTCTAATAAACAGCAGGTAAAACGATCGCAGATAATTCAATAATGTTGGTATGTTCCATATTTTACTGCTAGATCATATGTTTTAACATTCCATGTAATTCTTACATGGAATGTTACTTTTATTGTTTATTTGGTCAACAGACATCAGGTTTATGTATGAAAACAAAGGAATAAATTATCTGATCTGAATCCAACATCAAATAGCATTAACAGCAATACATGACTTAAATGTCAATATTTGTACTTGCACTAAACCCAAATCAAGTTGTTTTTTTTTTAATGAAGAAAGCCTATTTTATTCACTCATGTGGTTTAAAACAATTTCAAGAAGTTAAGATATCAAGGAGGTAAAACAATGATTTGTGCTAACCAGCATCTTGTGAAGTGTCCCAAGAACTTCTTTAAACATTTTCATTCATGTGCCAGTGGGTTTTCATTGTTGTTAGACCTTGCCATGCTCACACAAAAGGCAAAACCAAACAACAAAATCCTTAAAAAGGCAACTCAGAATCTATTGTCTTCAGTTTTCATCACAAAAAAACAATTGATGGGATGCTGGAAAAGGTTATTGGTGAAAAACTCTAGTAACAGCATGATTTAGGATTGCTTTAGTTAGATCTAAACAAAGTATGCGTCTTAAAACAAAGATATGCCAAAGCTAATACTGGTTTGATGAGAATAAATTGCAGTTTTTGCTTCAATAAGGTGATTGTCAACATTTTTACAACAACTGAAGGTAACACAATTATTTCATTGTGCTATAAAATGGCATATGTGCCTGGGAAATGCATAATACTGTCTGTCTAATATTTCTGAAGAGCCACAGGCTGAAGGCTTAAGGAACCTACGAAAGTACTGAGTACATATTCTGTACTATATATAGACATACTTTTTAATAGACCAACAAATCTGTAAACAGTGCAGATAAAGACATAAAATATATCCCTCTTTGTGTAATGAATCTATTGAAAATACATGCTTTGCTTTTTTAAACAAATCACTGAAATAAATTAACTTTTCAATGACATTCTAATTGAAAAACAAAAGTATATCACTGTGAACTTAATAAAACTCCACTTAAGATAACTGATTTCCACAGGCTAAAGGACTGCTAATGAGAAAGCAGGTGGTAAATGGTAAACTATAGGAAAAGTCAATGAATGCATGTATAATGTAATGTGAAAGCATGCGGTGTGTTAATAACCGCATACATTTAATCATTGTTTTCACAGCACCGGGGTAATTACAGTGGCACCGGGTGCTGAGCTGACTGTTGGCCGAAGCTACGCTCTGACTGTGGAAGCTGCAGACAAAGGGCCTGCGCCTCACAGACGGTAGGGGGTTTCTCTCGTTCTGCTTTGCTCTTTTCCTATGTCTGTGTGAAACTATGGCATGAAAGGTCAGGTCTATACAGCTTTCAAATTTATTTTCTGACCCTTTTCAGTATCACCTACTGCTCCTTTTTATTACTTTATCCTTGTTGGTCTTCTCATTTAATCCCAATTTTTAGCTGGAAAATTACAGGAGTAATTCATAACATTAGATTTAAAAAAACAAATAGAAAATTGAGTAAAAGTGCAGTATTTCTTGTCATTCATCTCAGAAAGTTTAACTCATATTATCTAGAATCCTCACAAATATATTCCAAGTCTTTGATTCTGGTAATTTTAATAATTATGGCTTACAGATAATGAAAACCCAAAATTCAGTGTCTCAGAAAATTTTAATTGTCATAAGGTCATTGTTGGAAACTCATAACCCTAATCAACTAATTAATTCAAAACATAGGTCTGCATAGGTTTCTTGAGCCTTTAAACGGTCTCACTCTGGTTCAGTAGACTACACAATATTAGGGACTTGACAGGTGTCCAGATGACAGTCATCTATACCCTAAGTCACAGAGCAAGTAACAATAGGTCATTGCTGAAGAAGCTGATAGTTCAGAGTTCTGTATCCAAGCATATCAACAGAACATTGAGTGGAAGGAAGAAGCATTGTTGAAAAAAAGTGCACCAGCAAGAACTACAGCCTTCAGAGGATTGCCAAGCGAAATCCCTTCCAGTCTCACAGACGAATACTAGAGATGAGTACAAATGCTGCATTCCCCATGTAAAGCCAGTCCTGAACTAGAGATAACATCAGAGGCGTCTTACCTGGACTAAGGAGAAAAGGAACAAGACTGTTGCGCAATGGTCTGTTCTTGTTTTCAGATGAAAGTAAATTCTGCATTTCATTTGGAAATCAAAATCCTAGGGTCTGGAGGGAGAGTGGAGAGGCACAGAGTCCATGTTACTTGAAGTCCAGAGTGAAGTTTGCACAATCAGTGATGGTTTGTGGTGCCAAGTCATTTGCTGGTGTTGAGCCACTTGGTTTACTGAAGTCCACAGTCAACCAGCCACTTACCAGGAAATTCTAGAGCACTTCTTGCTTCTCTGCTGACGAGCCGTATGGAGATGCTAAATTTATATTCCTGCAGGCCCTGGCACCTGCCCACACTGACTGCCAAACATGCCAAAGGTTGGTTCAAGGACCATGGCATTCCTATTCTTAATTGACCAGCTAACTCTCCCGATCTGACCCCTATAGAAAATCTTCTGGTTGTTAAGAGGAAGAAGAGAGACAAGCCAACAAGGTAGATGACCTGAAGGCAGCTATCAAAGCAGTCTGTGCTTCTATTACACCTACTCAGCGCCACAGGATGATCGCCTCGATGCCACGGTGCCTCAATGCTTTATTTCATATAAGTGGAGACTCAACCAAGTACTGAGTGCACAGAAATGCACATATTTTCCATCCATTACTATTGATATGTCCAATGTGGTGGTCTAATTTTCTGAGACGGACTCTTGGGGTTTCTATACCTGTAAGCCATAATCATTAAAGTGCAAAAAATAAAAGTTTGAAATATTTTACTCTGTGCCTATAAACTCATCGTTTCACTTTTTAAGATAACTGGCAAGGAATATTGCATTTTTGCACGATATTCATTTCTTTTAGATGAAGTAGTATTTCTACAGAATAAAATGTTCTGGAAAGGAAAGTCAGAGTGAAATTATATTACAAGTTTTAGAATTAAAAAGAGAATTAGGGCCTGGGAAGGTGTGACTCAAATACCAGCGTGCTCCCTTCTTTTTATTTCCCAAAAAGGAAAATGTCAACTAATGCAGAAAATGCATTCAAATAAATTTCATTCCTCTCTCCAAGGGCTAAATCAATAAATAATAGTGACTTTCACAAAGTCCCTAATGCAGGACTTTCCAAAAACTATTTCCAGTCGTCCAGGAAAAAGCGTCCAGCTTCAAATGCTCTGTAAAGTGGTGCTGTATTGATTTGATTACAATAGGTCTGGCAGAGAACAGTTCAATTGTGATTTTCTTAATATTAGCAATTACTAAGCAATATTTCAGAACTGGAGTAAATCAAACCATTGAACGGTTCATCCAGTAGAATCCAGTCAAGCTGCACAGAACCACAAAATGATGCAGCTGTTGTTTTGGCAGAGACTTTGATTACCAGAGTGTTTTATGCAGCACGGGAAATATTACAGAACAGAGACTCTCAATGAAGCATATGCTGGGCATTCTGTCTCTCTCTCTGCCAATTGAAAAAGTAAAACACTTTATAGAGATTAATGGCACAACGATTGATGTTTCCAAGCCTGTATTTCTTTTAATTATGAAGATTTTTTTCAAAATATGGGCTTAATGAAAAGTATGTTTAATACATGCTTAGTGATGGTTATTTTTAAGAAATATCTTTAAGTCTGATAGACTATCCTCATTTTATATAAACCTCTGAAGCATATAAATCACAGCATACATCAATTAATAAAATCGTCAGCAATGTTGGTTTTTGATGCCTGAAGCATGGATTAAATTATAGTGTTTTTCTTGGGGAATAGCTGAACAAAAGGGTAAATTATTACCACACTGTCCTTGAGATGGGACAAACAAGCTGAGTCCTTCCAGTGGAAAAAAGCACAGAACAAAAGCAGTAATCAGTTAAAAACACAGGGAAAAAATTAATCAAGATTTTATTTCTTTCTTTAGTGAAATTATTTGAAGAAAACTTTTCATTGAACCTTTGTGTCATACAAACATCATTGAAGAGCCCACAGATTGCTGATTAGAAGTGTCTATTTTGAATTTGAGTTCAGTGATTTATCACACATTTAGGGTGCTAAATGATGATTCACACCACTTTATTTTGAGCATTCACACCAAGGAGTACGAGCATTTGAATTGCTCTAGGGACATATGGGTGAGGTCAAAATGCTGCTGCTTTATTGGCTTCCATGTTGGAATATTTTTAACGCTGTCATTTCTGACTTTGATGCATCACTTTATGTGTAATTCTAAGGCCTTTGTTGTTTTAATAAAATTGCTACTTTTTTGGCTATAGAACCTTTTTTACAATGGCTACAGGTAGGAATAGGCCAGTTTCTGATTCTCACAACATATCCTAAAACAGCAATACTTCACACTATTGAATTATTAACACAGAATTTTAAAGTGAAAGGCAGTTAAACAAACTGCATTAATTTAATAAATAGCTAATTTATTAATTTGAGAAAACAGCAGTTATTTGGTTACTTGTCCTGTAATACTATATTTATTATTATGGTTATAATGTTGGTGATAATATTTAGTTATTGATAGTTTGATACATAGACACACATGTGAAGATTGAGAGCAGGGTGATTGTGTTTTCAACCATTGTTTAAAACCAATTAATTGTTTTGTATCCCCATAGCAATTATTTCCAGGTTTCAGAATTTGATAATTTTGTGTTTTGTAAATTGTCAAAAATGTGATAATCCAACAATATTGATATTTAGATATTTTGTCAAAAAGTATTAAATAAATACATGTGTTATGCTATTTACTATGTGTCATTCCTTCTAGCAGCCTTTATGTGGTTAAGGGGTTAGGAAATTAAAGTCATGCTTGATTTACACATTTTATAATGTTGTTTCATTTTTTATTGATATCTAGTATCTTTTTATATTTTAAAGACTTGTTTTCTTAAGTATTTATTTTTTAAGAAGTGACTTGAAGCACTATTGAAATGTTATTTATGATAATACTAAGCCTAAAAAACAAACAAAAATACCAGTGGAGCATTTCAGACAGCTAATAAGCAATAAGAATAAATCAATTTCCCTTTTGCAATCATCTGTATGGATATAAAGCTATTTAATCATTTGGGAGAAGGTAAAACCCCCAAAGTTGTGTCCTAATCATTGCCCACGTGAAATAATAGTACACAGATAAAACTGAATGTTGGCATATTCACTGATGGAATCTCAGTTATGGTAAAAAATACGATATTGTCAAATATTTAAACTGTAAAACGTTCAAATTATGGGATAAAATGAGCTCTTCTGTTCTTAAACCTGTGTACTAAGGAGTCAGCTGATTATTAGGTTCTTATAACCCTGTTAGTGGTTCTGAATTCAACAACCCTGAATCCACCTGATTCACCATATAAAATCCCCCAGTTTAGCCAAACTCGTGTCTGGAGTGTTAAGGGATTTAAATTAATGTTTAACATCTGTTAATTATCTTTTAAAATCTCTGCATTTTCCCTCTGAATGTGCAATATAACATAAAAATACCTATCCTATGGTATTTGCAGAAGATAAACAGATGCCTCTCTTCTTTGGGATTTGGTATGACAAATAAAGATATCAAATCAATAAAATTTGAAGCACTGCAGATTGAGGTGGTTCCAGTGATTGGCTCAGAGATTGTCACCAGATTTCCCCAGGCCCACTGTTTATCTCAGCAGAAAACATAACCAGCATGACAAATCAATATCTCTCTCTCCCCTGGCAATGTTATTGAAACTATGGGTCAAGATCCAAAATGAGCTACATCCTCTTCTTGTTGGACATCGTCAAGGCAAGAGTCATTTCTTTAGGTCTGAATCTCACTTTCCCAGAAGTATAAGAAATTTTTTGTCTGGTCTCACACATTGCTAACAGTAAATTATTCAGAAGGGTTTTCATAGTTTCATCATAATAATAATTAAAAAAAACAGCAGCATCATGCAGAATAGATAAAGTTGTTAGATTAAAAAGCCAGACTGGAAAAAAGAAGTCATGTTGCAACATTGTCCTACATTGCAAAGCAATAACAAAATGTTTAAAAAAGTAAAATTAAAGAAGTTCTAAAAACACTCATTGGGTCTGTGACATAATGGTACCTTGATATTCATTTAATTATTAAACACCAGCAAACAGAAATGAGAAGTTGAGCAAACACAAGTGGTGACATTGCACATCCCTAATTGTGTTTTGCTATGTTGGCTTTCCTGAATATGAGTATTTCTCTTTTAGAGTGATACATGTATTGGCATGTTTTAGTTCTATAATTAAGAATTTAGTTAAAATTGATTTGTTCACCTCATTAACATATCCACTTTTAAATGTCTGGTAGAATTTAATGCAAGGGTGTTGCTAGCTTGTTCCAGCAGTGGTCATGACTTGCATGGTGTGCTGCATTTCACACATCAATTCATCTTTACAAAAGTTTTGGAAGCCCTGCAGTTCTAAATTGTACATTCATTCACCCCTCCCTTAAGAGCAAAGTCAAGATATAGTTTGGGAGTATTATCAGCATGCATTAAAAATTCATCAAGGTCACTCTCCCCTACAAGTTCAAAATAATCCTGGACAAAGTTTACAGCCTTCAAAGTAAGTACGGACAACTTGTCATGTCAACATTTTTCTCAGTTTAATCATTTCTACTGGGGGTCATTGAAAGAAAATTCACACCTGAAGGCGACAACAGCCTAAGTAATGTACGCATACGAAGAATCAAACTAAATTTCTCCACAAATAAAGTTCTATGTAACAAAGTGGACTAGTACTGTCATGGGTTTTGGTACATTTCTGGCTCACATGCACAAACACTCTCAGGAGACTGAATAGAGGTTTCATTAATAGAGGGCGACTGTGGCTCTGTGGGAAGGTTGTAGGTTCAATTCCAGCTTCCTCCTGCCCCATGTCGATGTGCCCTTGGGCAAGGCACTTAACCCCAAATTGCCTAC
>CAEGAE010063373.1:0-29053 GCA_903067095.1 Girardinus metallicus | reverse complement strand
GATAGATAGATAGATAGATAGATAGATAGATAGATAGATAGATAGATAGATAGATAGATAGATAGATAGATAGATAGTTTTTCTTCTATTGAATGTTGCCGTTTCATAAACTTGCACTTATTTTTAACACTACAGAAACGTCTTTCTGTCTCTCTGTCTGTCCAGTGAGATGGTAAGGGAACCCAACAGATTTTTAAGAAATCATAGTAGAACAGAGAGGCAGTGTGCTATGGTTGCGCAACAGTATCAGGAACTAAAATGCCGGAAACGCACAGAAACCAGTTTATAAATACGACAAAGATATGCAAATAGACTTCGGACTCCTGCAACAAACTAGTTTGCTTTCCACGAAAGTCAACTTTTCTTGTTTAAAGGCAACTGTGAAACGTATTCATTCCAGGAAGGGAATGAATACGCTCCCTGTCCACCAGTGGGGCCATGACAGGAGCCCAGAAACTGGACTCCGCGTCCTCTTAATATACATCCAATTTATTATCGGATGCGAATGAGGGTGGGGAGGAGAGGTGGAGGGGAGGGGGATGAGCTGTCGGATAATATGTTACGAACTGATTTCGATGGGAGGAGTTTGTTGCCTCAGGGGAGAAGAAGGTGAATACAAACACCTTCAGCATCTTTTCAAGCTGCGCTTTCATGTGGAGCCGCAGCATCGCGGCGAAGCGATGTTGTTGTTTTTTTTTTTTTTCCTCCCTGCAACTGGTAACATGAGAGATGAATGGCGTCTGGCCACAATGTGAACCTTAGCGCGTCCCTCGGACTCCCCGAGTTCTGCAGAAACCAGGTAAGAAGTTTTTTTTTTCTCTCTCCGATCACTCGTAAAACTTTATTGAATTGAGTTGAATTGAATTTAATTCTGTACGTATAACATTACCTTGTCTAACAAAATGCATTGACCTGTAATTGCGTGCGCATTCATCCGCTTAAAAACATTCAGGACTTTGAAAATATTTAGACCGACTTCTGGTATTTGTTCGTTTGTTGAAAAGTCTAAAGTTTTTCCGTTTTTAACTTTTAGCACAATTGACACAATCTTCTTTTTCAGATTTTGTGATATTACTAAGTTATGCATTTCATTTCGGACATCATTCAAACTTTAAACTGCCTATAAGATGTTATTTTCTATCACAACTGTTATTGTGAAGTGGCAGTTCGCATAATGATTAATCTTTTTTAAGTGATCTAATACGGTCTTTTCACCAATATTTTAATAGTTATAGTTTTATATATTTATATTTCATTACTTTTGTGTGACCGGGTTAAAATAACTTTCTTCGCAAAGTGCCTTGAGTTGGCATGTGTTATGAAATGAAGCTATGCAAATGAATTGAATTGAATTATGCTTGTGCGTCCTATAAAAACATCAGAATTTCAACTTGTTAAGAACTTCAAAAACAGTTTGACTTACTTTAGGTATTTGTTCGTGCATTTTTAAAAAATATAGTTTTTTTTTTTCACTCAGTGAAATAAATTGACGTGTGTCTTTATAAACTTTTTGTTTGTTGAAAAGTTCATAGGTTATTTTAAGGAACTGATTTGGTCACTTTCATTCTTAAAGAGTTTGATCTTTTAGGTAAACTGACTACTTTTTAAGATAATTAAATTTTTGTCCCACAATTTTGCAAAAATACAAGGTTTTGCTGTAAAACACCTCGCATTCCAGTGTAATCAATCAAGGTAAAAAAAATAAAAAAAGACTAATTACATTGACAATTATCATCAATTTAATTAATAAAGTAATACCTTTACTGGGGCGTTCATCTTTCACCTTAGATAATAGACTCTATTTGTTGACTAAATGTGTCAGTCTTTTCAGGAATGAGTGATGAGCGTTAGTGTTTAAGCTGAATGCGGTGCTGAGCAGTGGGACGCAGCTGGAATTCAAGGACACGAAGCAAATTGCATTTAAGCTGCAAAACGATGAAGAATGGAAGCACGTCGAGTCATTTCCAAACAGCATAGATGCATTTCTCAAAGGGGCATAATTTTATTTATTCCCCTGTCTTTCTTTTTTATTTCCCCTCCCTGTCGTCTTTTAATTGTCCCCCCATGTTTCAAAGCAGGGACGGTCCTGAGAGGTCATTTTTCACCTGATCGGACTGAACTGCAACAATGTCAGCGCTACAGAAACAAGTGACAAGAGGCCAAGACAGCCAAGTACGAAATGTTACTTTTTTGTTTGTTTGTCTTCTTAAATATTGGGCAAAGAACTTTGTTCCTTTAGAGTCAAAATTGGGGGATTGCCGCTGCTGAATTCAGTACCGCGGAGAGCGCACAGATCAGAGACCCCATTTGACCACTAGGGGTGCATATTTCAAAACTGTCTTCAGGTAATTACTTGAAAACTGCCGTTATTTCATATTATCCCGTCACAATCACGAGTTAGTTTGATTGCTGAATAACAGAATCACTATCGTTATTTTATAGTTTCCACAACAACCTCTTGGAAATATTTCTTCAAATCCACTGTGGAGCCTCATTTCATTACAGCCTCCAACTTATCAATATTTACCACTTGGGTTATAAACAGTATGCTTGTCAACATCAGACAGAAAACATAATCACTTTGCATTTTCTAACAAAACCCATGAGGTGGTGGAATTTATTCTAAGATAAGCCTGGGAGCCAATGGGATTAAATGTTAACTCAGGCACTAATGAAACCAGATTTATTGAAAACATCTTTATCTAAAGAAAAAATACCCTGAACCTCCGGAAATACATACAGGTGTAGGTTAGGTGTCATTGGTGAAACACACCTTAGTAGCATGGATGCCATAATAATTCTGGGCTTTTAATGATGGACTTCTTAAATTATTTTTTTCATGTTTTCAAGAGTTTGAATTCATTTTTGATTTTTTTTTTCCCCCCTACAACTTCAGAATCCAACAAAATTTACTTTGATAGTCAAGTTGGTTGGGTTTGGTCGATCCCACCAAACCCAACCAACTATATGTAGACATTAATCGCATCTTTATGCCTTTTCACCTTTAACTTTCCAACCAAATTTTATGTTTTTTAGATGTAAGACGATTCCTTTAAAGGGAACACTCAAGCCATTCATAAACTGAAATATACTAGAACACCAGTATCATGGTCCACAGTGAATTCAGATTTATATCATACTGAACTGAGGAAGAAAAAAGCCTGTTCTCCAAAACTAACAAATTCAAGATTGGCTGAAATTTGCAGATGAACACATGGACAAGCAAAATGTCTTCTGGATAAATCTGTTATTGCGAGAGCAGACAAAGACTGAGCTATGTTGAGCACCGCGGTGTGAAGTAAGTTTTGGAGGTGTCAAAGTAAAGCTTTCAAATCAAAGAATACTGTGGCAACAGTAAAGTACAGTGGTGGTAACATCATGGTGTTATGGATGGTATTTAACTCTTACCATTTTGGCTTGTTGGTGGTTTTAAAGAGCATGTGGTGTCATTGGACATTTAGCCAAATATTATTCGGGATGTATGCACGTCTGTACATACAATTTTGTCTATTTAAAGAAATTCTATAAGACCTGACTCCACACTGAAAAAAGAACAATTTGAATCATCGTCAAAAGCCAAGAATGAGAATGAGTTTACAATGAGTCTGTGAAGACTTCTACCCAACACTGTATTTGTTTTTACTTCAGGTCTTGCCGAAGGTCCCTGTGCCCCCACTCAAACAAACCCTCGACACCTACCTGAAATGCGTTCAGCATCTTGTGAAAGACGAGCAGTTTAAGAAGACTAAGGCCATTGTGGAGAAGTTTGGGGCTCCCGGAGGTGTCGGGGAGATTCTTCAGAAGAAACTTTTGGAGATGAAGGACAAAAAAGCCAACTGGGTAAAGTTTTTAAAAATGTCTCTACCAGTACTCTAAATGTTCAGTTGAGACTTTTTCTTGCACCAATAAAGCTTCTTGCATCCGGGTTTTTCTTCAAGAATATGTGTATGTGTTTCTCCTTTGTGTATATAACAATATTTCATAAGTTCAGTCACTAAAAAGGATTTATAGAGCATTCTCTTGTCTTTTGCCACCTCATTTTTCCCTCATGTGTCTGGGTAAGTGGTCCAGCTCAGTGAAGTCCATCACACTCCCACTCCTCTTTTCACCTGGTGGATGATTCACGGCATTATTTTTCTTTACTCCATTGCCCATTGTTCTTATATGTGAAAGCGATAGAGCTTTAAATAAAGAGCAATAGTTCTTTATTCCCTGTGCTTCCATTCAGGTCTATGACTACTGGCTGGAAGACATGTACCTAAACAATAGGATGGCCCTGCCAGTTAACTCCAATCCTGCCATGGTGTTTCCAAAACAGGCCTTCAGAGATGACAAAGATGCTCTCAGGTATATGCTGCTTTTTTATTTTCTGAGTCATAGATTTTATTTCAGTTTGTTTGTAGCCAGGATTAAACACTCTGAAAAAGTTCTTACAAAAGTAAAAAAAAAAAAAAAAAACACTTTACATCTTAAACAAAAGATTGAAGTATACAAGATGAAACTCATCTGAATCATCTTTTAAATATCAATATAAAACCCCTTTTTCACTTACTTAATTTCTGGTTTGACTCTTAAGATCTTAAGAATTTTGTTGGGATTTTACATGACTGACTGTTGTGAGAGATTATCGTAATGTTCCTAGATTCCACATTTATTACAAACAGTATAAAACATACATGTTGAGTTTGTCAGCTGTTGACAAGGTTTATGTTCATTTCAACAGACAGAGATGCTTAGATTGAAATCTGAATTACTGGCATGCCCATTTATTAAGTGAACCCTGCTCCACCAGGCATGAGGTCTGCTCCGTCCATCTCTGTAACCCAACATCAGCTTTTGTCAGCTCATGACCCACAAGCTGAATGTTTCCAGAACACACACACAAAAAAAAAAGCAGCTGGATACCTACTGACGTGGCCACTTATTAGATCGCGAGTGACAGGGCCAAGCTCTCCACAGAGACCGCCGCTCAGGCCTCTTTCACAGGGTTTGTTGTGCTGCAACTGTCTCCTCTGTATCGATTTGGCTTTGAACGTAATAACACTGAGACAAATGACATACAACATAAGACCTGACAAGTTTGCCTGCTCACACACACAGATAAATGCACGCACTGTATCCTAGTAATTTACCGTGATTTGATTACGGTTAGCCTTTTGAGAGATGGGACGTTATTGAATTATACTCACCAACCAATCCTCTTTGTGGCCTCAGTGTTTTACACTGAACATTCATTGTGTTTTTAAAATTTCATCTATTTTTGCTCCCCTAAGATTTGCTGCTCGTCTCATCTGTGGGGTGTTAGAGTATAAGGCTCTCATTGATGCGTAAGTCCAGTCTGTAACTGATCAACTACCACATTGTAGACGCTTTTGATTAATCCAGAAAACCCCAAACAAAGAGTTGGAGGTCTGACTCAAATGTCTGTAATGGTGTGTTTTAGGAGAAAGCTGCCTCTGGATTTTGCTCGAGGCCAGTTAGCAGGGACTCCTCTGTGCATGGAGCAGTATTACCGCCTCTTCACCTCCTACCGCTACCCGGGGCTGAAGACGGACACGCTGAAGGTTGACTTGAACGCTGCCTCCTCGGCGCCAGAGCACATGATCGTGGCGTGCAAAAACCAGGTCAGTTAAATGGCTGTCAATGGGACTTTTTACATCGCATCACACTTCTAACTGAACATAATATTGCGTTATTAAGAGGTGGCTTTGTCAATACAGTTGATGTAAATAGTATGCACAATGCTGTTGAAATGCATATTTTTTGTGATTTGGAGTGTCCACAACTGTAAAATAATACATTTCACATGATTTTGATTTAATTTCAACATTCAGTCTTCTTTAGTTTACACCAAAATCAAGATCTTACTACCATCAATGGCATCCTTTACCTTAAATATGGGGCCCAGACATCCTCTTAGATGGCCCTGGCTCCATGGTCAGTTCAAAAAGGCAACAGGAGGCTACCTGCATGTGGGCTATTCACCAATAAGGATGGATCTTCCATTGCAGATGTGGCACAAGAGCTGTGGTCAGAGGTCAATATGCCGGTTGAAGCTGCAACCAGAGGCTGTTAAAGACCAACAGTGATGTAAGCCGTCATGCTCAACAAGGAAGCCTTTAGGACCTGGTTGACTCCTAATGCATCTGTCGAACCTGACAGATGGAAGGTTTTGTGGTGAAGAATCGTGACTGGCAGAATGAAGTCCTAGACAAAGAAAATATGGCGATGCGCTTGGATTAGATCTGCTGGTCAAAGGAATCAGTTAAGGTGGTTAGGGCATCTAATGAAGATACCTCCAAGGATGTTCATTGAAAGGTTTTCTGAGTATGTACCAAACAGGAGGGAGTCTTAATTCAGACCAATACCACAATGTAGAAAGTAAATTCAAAGAGATCTGGCAAGAAATGGATGTTTTCTTCATGAGAAAACAGTCTCTTGTACTCTCCAGTCACTTCAAAGGGGGCCAGAGTTATCCTCACAATCTGATCAATTTCGAGAACATTTGCAATATATAATTAGTAGATAATGACAAATAAAGAACACGCTATGTTGCAATTTAATCTAAAGATGCTCTCATGTTTTTTGATCATATTTCAGTGCAACAGATTTGGCAACATATTTAATGCTGACCTCCAGATATATTATGTCATCACTTTGACTCCAACAGTCCCTTTCATTTGCTCAACAACAATATAATTTCTATTTGACCTGGTAGCTTCATCTGTAATTTTAATATTGTCTGGAATAAGACATTGAAACTCCAGTGTGGTGAGCTACACATGGCTCTGTGTCAAATTTTGAGGTTTAACAAACACAGATGCTTTCAGGAAACTGCGGTTTTGTTATCTGATGTTACAGTGTCCATTTGAATAGATTTTTCAGATTACACGGATGAGGAAGTAGGCCTACTAAATGACAGACAACTTTTTTATCCATGATAATAGTGACATATATCCTCTTTTGAGTTAGCTTTAATAGAACAGTAGCAGCTAAGAGGAAAAAAAACACTGATTTACATGTTTTAAGACATGAAACATGCAAGGGAAACATCAACAATTCTTGTGCGTATTTATAACATTTTAACAGATTGATATCTCTCCTCTGACTGCATAATCTGAACTCCACTCCAGCAGAAGCTTATAGTATTGCAGTAAAATATAACTAGAGACATTTTTTGTGACTTTAAAAATCTCTCTTATGAGAGATTTGGGGGTTTTAAGACTTAACTGTTCCCAAAACAGCTTCTCTCATACCTTGTGTGTGCCCAGTGACGTCTCGTTTCCCCCAAAGCACACCAATCCCGACCAATTCTCATCATTCACACAAATGCATACAAGCCACCGCCACCAACATCTGGAGGAGCTCTCACCTGGAAACGGCTCTGGGAGCATTCAGCAGTCTGTTGAATATAAAGGTCTGTCTCTGTGGAAACAGGAAGGAGTTAGCTTCATTACTGCTGATTAAATCTGCCACTTTGCTTTAGCTCTTCTTCCAGTAGCATTATTTTAATGAATGGTAGCAGAGGAGCTGGATACTAACAACTGGGCATTTTTAGTTCCTGCCATAACTGTCAGTACCACCGATAAAAACACTTATTTGCCAGGAAGCCATTTGAACAAATTACAACAAAGCTTTGCCAAGGTGTTCACATGCATTTGCTTTCCTCCTGAGTCCATATTTTACTCAATCACATTTTGCCATAGTTACAGTTGCAAATAGCTTAGTCAGATTGGATTAATAGGGTGCCTGAACAGCAATTTCACAGACCCTCCTGGCATGACGCAAAAAAAAAAAAAAACAATTAAGAAAATCTTAAAATGAGCTCTAAAATGCAAGTGAAGGGGAGGCAGGGTAAGGGGTGATGTGCTCCCTCTTTCCAAACCGCTGTTAAGAGGCCGAGCAGCCACATTCTGGACTAACTGCAGACATTTGAGCTTGGACTGGCTGACTCCAAGGTAAAGAGCGTTACAGTAATCAAGCCAGGATGCAATGAAGGGATGAATTACTTTTTCAAAATGTTGTTTCAAAAGAATTGGCTGTACCTTTGCCAGCTGTCTAAGGTAGGAACAGGATTGCAGGATTGGAGTCATGGTTTTTGTTTAATAAATGAAATAATTTAAATATGCATTCAGGGTTTCTTTTCTGGTATTGAAATTTGCTTCATGATTTGATAAGTCAAAACAGCAAAAATAGGGAAGTAGATATTTTTCCACAGCTTGCATTTTGTGAGTCAGAAAGTTCAATTTTGGTCTCATCCAACCAGAGCTCCTCCTTTTACATGTTTGCAATTTCCACTATGTGATTTTGGCAAACAGCTAAAACAATTAAAGTTTCTCAACAATAGCTTTCTCCTCATGTCTTTTCCACATAGGATTGACTGATGGTGTGCATGACTGGTAGTTGTCCTGTTGAATTTTCCATGGGGGCTATTTGTTGATCTTCCACTGATTATTATGGGTCTCCTTACTGCTTCTTTCATTAATGCTCTTCTTGGACGGCCTGTCAGTTTAAGTCTATTGAGTTGTCATGCTCTTTTAGATACCCAACTCTTTAAGGTATACAAAGCTTTGGATGTGCTTTTGCTGCTTAACCCTTGAGCTGTCTGCTGTGTTCCTTGATCCTCAGGATTCTGTTTGTTCATTAATGTCATCTAACAAACCCCTGATACCTTCACAATACTTTAGACTGAGATAAGATTACGCTTTGATTGCTAATTATGAAATCTATTTTTCCTCATTAGTTTTTCCTCTTAGATGTAGTCACAAACAACAAGCAGCTCAATGAGGCAGAGATCTTTCTCCAGCTGGAGAAGATTATGAAAATGTCAGAAAATGCTGAAGAGAGACTCCCTCCTTTTGGGATCCTGACCTCAGACGGAAGGACTGAATGGGCACAAGCTAGGGAAGCACTAATAAAAGGTCACTCAGTACCTCCTCCACCTTCCTCATTACTTTCTTGGGTGTGTAATAACCTGTCAGACATGTAAATTCCCCTCCTCCCTTACTGCGTCCAGATCAAGCTAACCGTGACTCTCTGGCTCTGATTGAGAGTTGTATATGTGTGGTGTGTTTGGACGAGCCCTGCGGCGTTTCGCCCAGCGACACCAACAGGGCTCTGATGATGCTGCATGGTGGTGGCCGGGAACGAAATGGCGCAAACCGCTGGTATGATAAATCAATGCAGGTGAGATTTTAATACAGTCACTTCACTTTTTCTTCAATCTTATAATCTGGGCAACTATTTACTCCACCTTCTCTCAGTTTGTTGTAGGGATGGATGGCGTGTGTGGGGTGGTGTGTGAGCATTCCCCGTTTGAGGGAATAGTCATGGTGCAGTGCTCAGAGTTCCTTATGAAACGCATGTAAGTTAGCACCCTACAGCGACTGCCATGCCAGTCAATGCATCTGACACAGGCAGGGTATTGTTGTTGTGATCAGAACAGGGACTCCCTCCAGGACGGTTCAGCCATCCAACACCAGAGCACTCCCCCCTCCCAGGAGGCTGCTGTGGAAATGCAACTCCCACGTTCAGGCTCTCCTTGAAGCATCTGGAGACAGACTGCAGAGGCAAGAACACCATGCACCAAAATTTCCAAATCTAAATTTACTAATTCAGTGCCTTGTCAAGGTATTTATATCTCTGGAAGTTTTGAATTTGTTGTCATGTTATGACAAATTACTTTAAACTTGATATAAATTTTAGGTAGCAGACCAACATAAATAGCGTCTTATTGTGAAGTGGAAGGAAAATGAAACTTTTTTTAGTTTTTCAAATTATTCACAAAAAAAAAAATTTTAAGTGCGCATTGGTTGTATTGTCTTTGATTTGTGTTCCGCCATTAATTGTAATTATAGCAGCGAGTCTTTTAGGGTTTCCCTGAATTTGTATATACCTCTTTCCAAACCAGCTCAAGCTAAATCAAAATGGAGGCAGAGCATCTTTGAACATCCATTCATCATCTATACCCGCTTGTCCATGCAGGGTCGTGGGGGAGGTGGTGCCTATCTCCAGAGGTCACTGGGCGAGAAGCGGGGTACACCCTGGACAGGCTGTGAGTCCATCACAGGGCAACACAGTGACACAAAAGGACAAACAACCATGCACACACACTAAGAGCAGTGTAGGAGGCCAATTAGCACTCATGTTTTTGGACTGTGGGAAGAAACCTGGAGAAAACCTGGAGAAAACCCATGCATGCAGGGGCAAGTTTGTTTCCTACATGGCTTTTCCAAAAAAAATTGAAAGCTGCAAATGCTTTTCCTTCCACTTTGCATTTGTGTGCCTCTTAATGTTGGTCTATGATATAAAATCCCAATGAAAACATTTAATTTAGAGATTATAATGTCACAAAATGTGTACAAGTTTAAGGGAAATGAATACTTTTCAAGGCACTGTGATTACAGATATTCTCGTTTCATATTCTGTTTCATACTCTGTCATGTTTCACTTCAGGCTGGTGAACAATCTTGATATGGATGTTTTCACATTTGAAACTTATGGAAAAGAATTTATCAAAAAACAGAAGATGAGCCCAGATGCATTCATACAAATGTCCTTGCAGCTTGCATTTTACAAGTAAAGTATACCATTCACGCAGTACATAGTAAACACCATGTAGAACATGTAAATATAATCGCTCATTTCAAATCAAAACCATTAGATGCAGAGGAAGGCTGGTGTCCACGTATGAGAGTGCTTCGCTTCGACGTTTTCAAGAAGGTCGGGTAGATAACATCCGTTCAGCCACAGCTGAGGCCCTGGCCTTTGTGAGGTCCATGGCCGACGAGAGAGCAACTTTCACAGTGAGTCATTTGTCTCACTTTGTCCCTGATAATCAGCTCCCAGAACAATGGTTACCTATAAATGAGACAGGTGTGAACAGCCAGTTAGAGCCATGCCAAACCAAGTGACTCCAGTCAAACAGATGATCTCCCTGCAGATTTATCCAACGCATGAAGCATAATACGTTGCACCGCTTGATGTCTTATATTGCTTGAAAAATATATCTTGTGTTTATCTTTTTTAACCATTACAAGGATTCTGAAAAAATGAAACTATTGAAGGATGCAGTAAAGGCCCAGACAGACTACACGATCGCAGTGAGTATTGTGTCTGTTGGAAGGGTTTGGGTCAAATATACAAATATATTCTGATAATTTTTCACGAGATAATTTTGTAAAGTCTTTTTTAAACTTGTTTTCTGTTGCGCTTCTGGTCAGTGTATGATAAAGTAGGTTTAGAAATGCAGCACAACAAACCTCAATCTAAAGGAATACCAGAACTGAAAAGAAATTACATTACTGACCTCTATCAGTCTGGAAAGGGTTTCAGTCCCATTTCTTAGGCTTTGGGACTCTAACAAACTATTCCAAGATCAATTATTTCTAAAAGAAAAACTAAAACAAAAACAAAAAAAAAACCCAAAGGCCCATTTTACATTCATTAAGTAAGCATCTTGAATGTTCCAAACACATCTGGGGGATATTCTTTGACAGATGAGCAAAAAAGGGAAACGTTTTGAAAGATTTGTATCCAGTTCACTGAGGTGAAAGGCAAAACTCTCGATCTATGTTCCAAAGAGAACGCACCAGCATCACTATGTGATGTCCTGGAGTAGCTTAGTCAAAATCTATGTTTAAAAGCAATGGAGGAGCTTTGACCAGACTTTAATGCCTAAAAATATGTCCAAATTAAAACAATTCTGGATCAACATTTCTCCAAAGCAATGCCTTTGATCACAAATGTTTGGTGGCTGTTTCATAGAACTTGACCAGTATAAAACTTGGGCTGAGCCTCTTACCATTTTGGTTTTCTAATTGTATTGATTTTTCCTCAGGCAATTACAGGAATGGCAATAGACAATCACCTCCTTGGACTTCTGAAGGTCTCAAAGCAGCTGAACATGGAGAAGCCAGAGATATTCTGTGATGAGACATATCTGGCCAGTAACCATTTCACCCTCTCTACTAGTCAGGTACAATTATCTACTATTTATTTTCTTTAAAAAAAATCCTGAAGTTTTTAAAAGTACTTGAGGATTTTTAAAAACTTAAATGAATTTGTAATATCGTCTTTGGTTCAATGAAGATGCAGTTAGTATATTTGGAAAGAGAACTTTTAATGAGTGTGACTGCAAAATCTTGTACGAAACAATAAAATATGAGCAACACCATTTTAGAACCAATTAAGATATTTAGCTCATCCAGTTGCACAGACTCATGCTGATGGCTCAGTGTTTGTTGCAGGCAGTCTTATTAATTTTAGACTCCAGTAAAATGAGCTGCCTCAGCAAAACGTTTGGTTTTTCAGACCTCTTTTTTCCCCCCATTGGACACTTTCTTGGCAGCACTTAACGCCCACACTTTAAATAATTAGTTTTTCTTATACAATGCTTTAAAGGACCACATGCTTCAGGTTGATGAAAGGAGCTTTAACGACAAGCTTCCACAGAACCTGGCAGTTATAGTGCTTGGCTAAGAGGTAATTATATTAACATTGAGCATTGGGGAAATATTTTTAGCCACAAACAAAAAGAAAAACGAACTGGTCACAAATCCGGTAGAGTTGAAATATAATAAAACTTATCAGCACAGATAAAAATATACACTTAACAGTCATCTACTATAGAAAAGAGGATATTTTATTAATCAAAAGAGACCTGTCAGGTAAAAACAGAGAAGATCTAGTTGTTTCCTAAAAAAAAAAAGTTATTCTAATGTTACTTGACTGTGAAACAAATAATGACAATAACTTTTTTTATACTGGAAATAACATCAAAATGTCCAAGCCACTCAAAAATTCTTGAACTGTATGTGTTTATCTCCAGGTTCCCACAACAGTGGAGATGTTCTGCTGCTATGGACCTGTGGTTCCCAATGGCTACGGCACCTGCTACAACCCGCAGCCGCATCACATTGTCTTCAGCGTGGCCAGTTTCTGGGAGAATACGGAGACGAGCTCGGCCGTTTTCGTCAAAGCCTTAAATGAGGGCCTGTTGGAAATCAGGGATCTGTGCAATAGAAGTGCAGCTGCAGCTACCAAACCACCTGAAAGCAGCCCGGCAGCTGGCCAGCTTCGTAAATCAGGAAAGTAAACTATACAGATAGGACCTCCCCTATACTCACCTAATTCAATCTTAGAGTTAGTCTCAGTTAGCCTGATAGTTCAAGAAAAATGAAAAGCTTTATAAATGAATATTTAACTACATAAAATATATATATATATAGATCTTTAGAAAATATATCGAAAAAAAAATGAGTAGGTAAATTTCCTTTTTGGATTTGTAAGAGTGATGTAGGGTTCAAAACTGATTCTGGTGGACTGAAGTTAGTCGGTCTGCTGCACTTAAGGAATTTGAAGCCATGTCTGTTTGTAGTACCAGTCTGAGGACTCAGTCCTCAAACTAAGAGTTATTTAAAAGATCCTTCCTGTGTATATTACATCTAACTTACACCACATAAATTATTAATCTATAAAACAGGACAGTGACTGAAAAAATCTGAATAGAGTATAGTATTATTTATTAATGCCATCTGGTATTTGTGAATTAGCTTTGATCAACACTGTGATTTTAAATGTTCAAATATATGACGTATTAATATGTGTAATTTATTATTTTTTTAATCATAAGTTTTCCAAAGAGATGTGTATATGTGAAGTATGTCTTTTAAAGCACTTTAACACACGTACACACGCACTCATAGACATGAGTAGTTGAAACCAGATATGTACATACACTACAGATGATGATTTCAAGTCTTTAATAAATTTAATTATGATGATGTTCTTCTTCCAGCTGACTTAAAACCTCACATTTAAGATTAGAAAATTTCCTCAGCCTAATAGAAGAAAATATTTTTACAACAGAATTTGGGGCTTCGTGAAAATTATGCATAGGACCTGCTTAAAGGTTGTTGTCTTGAAAAGGTTCTTTAAATCTGACAAACAAGCCTAATTGTCAACAGAAGTCAACAATTAAGATTTCACAAAGACACACAACAAATACAAGATGATAACTTATTTGTTAGAGTACCAGTGTAATATTTACAACCATCTAGACGTGTTATGTATTACAGCAATAGTGGCAATAATATGTGGATATGTGTTATCAGTCATCAGTGCTGCTTTATTATATATAAAGTATATATATTTACCATATGTATATATTTAGAATTTGTCCTTTCATTTGCATTTAAAGCAGATGCAATACATAAAATAGATAACTAAACCAGTTATATACTGCATATCTTAAGCAATCTGTGCAATAATATACAAAGTGCAGTGAAGGTTTTGTGCAATCTGACGGATGAGCTCATCATGTGCATGGAGCTTCTTTATTGATAAATCAATAAGAGTTGCTATTTTTGTATTCAGAAATAAAATAAACAAATACTATATGAAGTTATGAAACTAAAAATGTTTATTTGGTGAGTGCTTCGTCAGAAAAAGTCCCTGCAAGTATGTGTTGTGGGTCTTATTTATTTTGTGAACTCTAAGTGGCAATCAGTGTTAAAGGTGTCAAGATATTTACTGTCTTGTTGCATATCCACAAACCAAAGTGAATGTATTGTGATTTTAAAGCTGAGATAAGTATTATACCTGAAATGTGTGTGTTTAATTCTCTATAAAGCAACAAACAATTTTGATTAAATATTAATGAAATCTCATTAGTGCAAATTCAGAATGCCTTAAAAAGATGTAAAAGTATTGTTGTCATTTGTCTGAAGAAAACACCTGTCAATGTGTGAACAACATGGTTAAGATGTGTCTGTCACAAGTTCTTTTTTTCGTATGTATCACCCAATAATGTATTTACTGATAATTATAGAAAAAATCTGTATAAATGTGGCTTCTGCTGCAGAAGTGCTTACATTACTTGAATTTTTTTCTCATTTTGACAAGCTACCATCTGTGTATTTTGTTGGGACTTCATATGATGGGTCAACACAAAGTGGTACAAAACTGTGAAGTGAAAAAAAACCCATAAAGTGTTTTTTTTTTCTTGAAAAATAAAAATCTAAAGTGTGGTAAACATATTAATTCAGATCGCTTTACTGTGAAACCACTAAATAAAATCTAGTGCAGCCAGTTGTCTTCAGAAGTGGTTTATTTAGCAAACAGAATCCACATGTGTAATTTAATTTCATTATGAAACTGCTGTGTGAAAACCTCAGTTGAAAACTAACACTGCACATCACCATGAAAACATTATCCCAGCACTGATATGCTCTTGTACAGATACTTCTTCAATAGGAACAGGGAAACTAGTAAGAGGTGATGGAAAGTTGGATGGAGTAGATGCAGGAAGAGGCTCATTTTCCATCAAGACCACATTCACCTCAGAGAGTTAATTGGATGCAGCTCTTGAACAATTTGGCGCACATGAAAAAACTTGATCTCTTTGTAACCTGAGCAGTCAAACTGAGAGTAACTGCAAGTAGTTTGTAGTTACTGAAGTTGGAACACAAACAAGTTCATTATTTTTTTTATGCAACTGTACAAAGATGGCTAAAGATATGAACCTAGAAATCAAATTAGGTTACAAATGCAAGTGTTACCTGCTATGAGATCAGATTTGCTAACAATAACATAAAAGCAAATATCTGGTAGTGATGACAAATGGCCACTGGAAAACTGCAGAAATTATGAACTTCAAAAAGCTGTAATTTATGAGCTCTTCAACATTAGTGTTTGCTCTACTGAGAGTTGACACCCACAAAAATAACATTATATAATCAGATTATCTAATTATAAACCTGCTGTGATTAAATGTCTGTCTACTGAAAGCAAGATACTGACAACAGATAGCTACTTTACTGAACCTCACTTAGTAGAAGCTGAATTCTTTCTTTTAATGTATAATTTCATGTTTCACTTCAACATAAATTCTCTTAATTTATTAAACCAAATTCTAGTGGAGGAGTCAATTAATTCTTTGGTTTATAATTTAATTAGTTTATTTTTTTTTAGTTTGTCTAATTTTTTTATCACCGTCTTTTCGGCCCTCTAATTGCACAGTTGTTGCTCATTTCCTCACGAGGTAGATACCGCCATCTGCTCAGTGCCTGCACAAGACCAATCATAATTTCAAAGAGAGAAAAATAGATTTTGTTTCATGGCAGAGATCTAAACGTATAACAGGAAGCTCATTGCAAAATGCAAGATACCCTTAACACTTACACTGAAGTATTTAAAATGATAATGCTACACGTAAAGAGCCATGTGCTCAAACAAGATGCCTTTCCATAAACATGTATGTAAATTTTTGCCATAGTTTGAGTTTGTTACCGCATCAGACAGATGTTACTGTCTAAAACAGATGCTTCACAGACATTTCAAAGGCAACGTTTTACTGGCTTTTTGGCCTTGATCATTTTCAGGACATGATTAGATTCCAGCATATGGCAACAGTCATTAAGCGAGGAGAAAAAGTAAAGAAAACAAGTCTGAAAACATTTTAATTTCAAATAACATAGTAGGAGCTTAATGTTAGCGAAGACTTAATTTATTTGATAAGAGACATTGTTGTCTTCTTTTATTTTTAAACTCTGTAAACCAGTACTTTTACTTGCAAAACAATGCTTCCATAGCAACGGTGTGGTGGTTTATTATTGTGCTGACAACAAACTAGTATTGTTGACGGAGGAATACTTTCCATGCATAGGCGTTGTTGTACACCACTCTGGTTGGGTCATTGGGATTGAAGCAGGACCGGCCATGCTGGTTTCATCACAAGATTGCAGCCAGTATTTGTGTACTTTCCCCCTACTGCTCTGGTTTCAACCAAAATGTTGTGTTACAACTAATAGCCCATGCTTTCTGCATTAATAATGTGCCAAGCATAGGACCTCTGTACAAACTCTATGTAGGACAGAAAACTAATGCTTCCAACACTTAAATGATAATTTTAGCAATCTATTTTGCAAAGATTTTTCCAAAAATGTTTCCACATTACAAAAGTGGTAGAAGAAACACACAACTTAAACCTGTAACTTCTGGGAGTGGGGGGGGGGGAAGTAACAACCATCCATTTCTCCAAAGTTGGAAAGAAATGCCAAATATACAGTAAAATACTGATATTTAGATAGGTAGATGAATAAATTAAGATCAGAAGAAGAATCAGTAGGTTCGTCTTCTTTCCCTTCTTTTTTTAGCATGTTGAAGGCCAATAAGACTTCACTGGTGGCTGAGGACTTCATGTTTAATAAGAAAACTCATTTTGGCTTTCTTTATACAATATTAATTGGATTTCATCTACAGTATCCCTCCTAGTTACTGAAGACTCATAATTCTCCTTGTAAATAGAAGCTATTATTTTTATTGTGCTCGGCATCTTGTTTCTGCCATGATCAATAATGAGTCGGTATATTTAAACCAGCCTAAAAAAAAAAAGAAAAAAACAAGATCTTGTTTATTTGAAAACTGCCTTTTCTCGAGATAAGACAAGTTAATTTGTGTAGCATATCTTAGCAACAAGGCAATTCAATGTGGTTTACACAACAAAAACATAACAAAGGAACCAATTAGGAATCATTTTGTCAAAAGCCGTCATCAAAATCGTCAAGCATACATATACATATATACATAAAATATATTGATCAGTGTTTCAGTTGTTATGAATTAAAGAAAATTCTAAACAAATGAGTTTTCAGACTTGATTTAAATAAATTCAGTGTTTTGGATGTTTTGTAATTTTCTGGAAGTTCGAACCAGATTAGCGGAGAAAAGAAACTGAAAGCTGATTCTCCATGATCGTTCTGGTTCTGGGAATGCAGAGTAAACTAGAACCAGAAGACCTGAGTGGTTCTCCACATCTCCTTTTAATTTTTTATTTTTTTTTTAATCTTTGCACAACTTATAAGTCTGCATAACTATAGAAACCTATTTTAATAGTTCAGTAATGTAACTCTCAGAACCATTGTTGCGAAATGAAAAGTTAAAAATAAAGTCACAAAATTACAAAAAAATCCCTGTAACATTAACGAAAGATAACTTGAGTTTAATCGCTCCGTGAGACATTTCACTATTACATCATGCTAACAAATGCAGACTAAGCACATTTGAAAAGCACATGATGAGGATACTATTTATCGATTTAAAATATCTTTGAAATATGGGAAGGATTTTTTTTTTGGGAGATTTTTGGAGTGGAGATTTTTAAGATAAATAGAGAAGGCAGAATAATGCTTTCTATGTATTGTTTTTTTAGAGCAATTTACCTTTTTGGTTGACCTACAAATGCTTTGCCCTCTGCTGTTTATCAGATTAGAGATGATTTTCCCACTTATTTCACACCAAAGACGTTATCCCACCTTACATGCTATGCTATTGGTCGTCTCAGTGCAGATATTGAAAAGGCTTTATAGTCTTATAGTGTCTTTGTGTTGGGTAATTGTAAACCATACAAACAAAGCCTATTTGTCTTGGGCATCAGAGCTGTCCTACAGCATCTCCAGTTTCCTTGACGAGTGTTGCTGGAAGGGCCATAAAGAGGAGGGGGTGTCATCCTTCAGCTCTGTCCTCTATTACATATGAACTAACCTGACAGGCTTATTTACACCAGGACACAGGCAGCCTTGATAAGACCATCGCTCCTCTGCCAAACGCTTGTGCCTCACAAACAGATCTCACAAAAAAAAAATTACTTATAGTTAAAGTCAACAGCGACGGTTGACAATCCCTGTATCAGTTCACTATTCATTTTGTTTAGATACTCTTGTTTTATAGTTAAGTGGTTTATACCCTTTTCCTCTACTGGTTTTCAATCACCAGAGCGCCCATAAAAATCCAAAGATCCTCCTCCAGAGTGAGATATTGTCACACTGCTGATAGCAATAAGAGAGAGATTTAAGATGAGGCCCTTCCCCGTGACGGAGACCCAGCAGGAGAGTCTGCTCTGTCACCAGACAGCGCATTGCTTTCGCAGTTCACTTTTAAAAACACAGAACAGTTATCCAGCTTTGACCCTGCTCCCTTCATCTCTATCCACCGCCCCTTTTGTGCTATTTAAATACAAATGTTCCCATAAATGCATACAGGAGAATATGGTTTTTGTTTTGTTTTTTGTTTTTTTTTGCAAAAGTGGCAATTCAAAAATTAACACATTTGTGTGGCCCATAAACCTCCTCATGCTTCTAATTACGTCTTAGTGCTTGGATTATTTTTATATCATTAGGAATTCCTTTGCGATCTAGGCAGCCTGATGTGTTCGTTGATCACAGTGAGTAAATCCCCTGAGGAGCCGTTTGCATTTCTGCTTTGTGATTTTTACCAACTTGCTCCAAGAAAGTTAAAGTTTCGTTATGTCTTAAGAGTTAATGGTATTTTCTTTGGCTTTGTTGAAAAAAAAAAATTACTTCAGTTTATTTTAGTAATTTTTTTTAAACTTGTACTTTTAAAGGTATTTACATATCAAATGTTACTCTTTTTTTACTCTTTTGAACAGTGCTATGTTGTTTTTTTATGAGATGTAACACTGTGTAAGTCAGCTTCACTGAATTGGATAAAAAAATAATATTTAAACTAAATTGAATCAAACTAAGTTGAATTCAATTAAATTTATGTCAGCTGTACTGAACTGATTTTAGAGGAATAACACTGAGATGAAAAATAATTCAATTAAATAGAATTGAAGGGAACCAAATAAAACTGGAATTACTTGAATTGAGACCAAAATAAATGTAAACAATCCATCATTCATTCATCCATTATTGCTTCTGTTTTTCATAACTTCAACATGGAACAGTCTATCTCCTTTAAATCTCCCTCTTCAGTATGTTTCCTGTTTCTGCAGGTGTACCACAGGGTTCAGCATCAGAGTTCCTTTTATTCATTATTTACATGCTCCCTCTTGGCCACATATTCTGGAAATATAACATCAGTTTTCATTGTTACACAGAAGACACCCAACTCTAGATTTTTTCCAAACCCAATTCCACCTCCCCTTCAGACTGTCTTACGGTAATTAGATCATTGTTCTCCTCGAATTTTCTCAAACTTAGTAGTAATAAAATAGAAGATTTACTTCAGTAGGTTTATTGGTTGCACATAGAAGCAAGGATTCACTTTAAAATTGTAAATTTTCTTATTTAGGTGCATCCGTGACCTTGCCCCCCTTGTCTGTGTGGCCTGCTTCACATTGCCATTGCTTCCTCTCTCTCAGATCTTCATCTGCCACTCATCTTATTGTTCCTTTTGCCCATCTTATCACCAGAGCCTTCAGTCACTCTGCCCCTCAGCTCTGGACCTCACTGCCTCCGGTCATTAAGAATATAGATTATCTTCCCTTCTTTAGGCCACAGTTCAAAATAGACCCATTTATACGGACTTATTCGCTTTAAACACTGATTTTCAAATCTTGTTTAATGACTTAGTTTATTTAATCATTAATTTTATTTTTATATAAAGTGTGTATTTTTTTTTCCTCTCTGTGGGGTAAACTTGAGCATTAGAAAGTCACCCTTAATTAAATAAAATGTATTTTAAAAAATGCGTTGTACCACTAATCCTTTCAGAGTAAACTGAAATCTAAATAGAATTTAATGTAATTAAACTAAATTGAGTTAAATTAGTTAAACTAAGCTGCATTGCACTGTAATAAAATGAATTAAAATTGATTTCACTAAATTGTATCGGGCCTCCCTTCTTAAGCTGCTACCCCTGCGACCCGACCCCGGATAAGCGGAAGGAAATAAATAAATAAACAAACAAACAAATAAATAAATAAATAAATAAATAAATAAATAAATAAATGATTGAATGAATGAATGAATGAATGAATGAATGAATGAATGAATGAATGAATGAATGGATGGATGGATAGATGGATGGATTTAATTAAAGTGAACGGAAAATTATTTTAAGTAAGTTGAAATGCTGCTTCATTAAGACTGTGTGGCAAACAAGAAAGCCTTTTCTGGCAATTATGCAGATTCAAAAGATCAATTATATTTGTACCAACACCCAAAACATGTGCCAGTAACGAATCCTGATGAAAAAGTCTAACATTTTTTTACACAAACTATATCAAATCAGTGACATATTGGGAAATCTATGGACACCCTCACCTGTCGATGTCTTATCTGTACTATGGTTCTATCATAAGTGGAGATGCTTTCTGTAATATTTAATTATATTATAACATTGCAGATTAGGTCTGATTTTTCAACAGGACCAGAAGCTAAAGAGCCCATCAGCATCAGCCTTTTTCCCCTCCGTTATCCCGAGAGTGAACTAACACACCTCTACTGTCCCATCTGCCGAGGCAACATTTGTTCATCCTTAATGGGCCGCTGTAATTGGCAGGAATCAGGAAGCAGGAGCTGCTTCATGGAGCGTGTTCTTAGTTACTGGAGTCTTGAAAGTGATGGAGCCAGCAGCAGCAGCTGTGGGCTCCAGAACGCTGTTACTGCCCACAGAGGCCTCTGCTCATCTCCTCTCCACCCCACGATGTTCTGGTCCACAGGGACAACGTTACTGGGACAAATGGCCACCTGGGAGCCACAAACCAAATGAAGCACGCTCTTCTTTTTTTTTCAGCATCAACCACTTTCCCTAATGTACACAATCTCTACATCTCCCATCTGGCTTGACAGGAAAATAGATGTGCTCTGGAACTTGGGGGGCGGGGGAGGAGTATTGCATTTTGCAAACTGTGCTTCACATGACCAGAGATGCAAAGTTTGCATGCGTAAAGAGCCATGCCTTTTTATTTGCCTCCATGACAGTATGGCCATTAGCTGCCTGGTGGTGGTTTTCACTTGTCAAATATTATGAGAGATCCTCCAGAACTCATGGCCAGTTCACAAATTCCTCTGCATTACTGAGGCGGGTTTCAAAGGAGGCTGTAGCTATTCTAATGAGTTCTTTCCATCCAACTTTTTTCCTTCCTGTCGCACTGGATCCATTCAGATTTGACTCTTCTGTAACCAGCTCCAATGCTGAGCGAAAAGGCCGATGCAGGCAGACGAACGGTTGTTACTCCGATGTGATGAAGGCTTTTAAGTGTTTGTCACTTTGCAGGACTGTAGTGGATGACTGAAGATTGGCCTGGCACAACCTTTTACCTTCCAGAGTTTTACTTGCCACGTTCTTGTTTTTTTGGTTTATCTTCGTAACATGTGAAATATTTAAAGTAGACACAGATGCCTCTCAATAAATTGAAAATCATTAATAATTAATTCAATTAATTTATTAAAGTGTAATTAAATAAAAAAAATGAAAACTCATATATTACATAAACTTGTTACACACATTTTCAAAGAAACTGCAGTATAACACAAGAACAATAAAAAAGATTAATTTTTTACAAATGTGAATGTTTTGTCATGGCCAAAGCAATCATGCTGACTTGACATTTTTCCAGTAGTGACAGCCACAATATTGGATTGCTAAAGAAGCCGACTGGTCATAGCATGTTGATTGAAAATTGAGTGGAAGGAAAAACTGAATTAGCAAACATGCAGAACAAGATTAACAGCAGCCTTGAGAGGCTTGTGAAGTCAGAATCTATTTAAGAGTTTAGGGGAGACTCAAGACGTGGACTGCAGCTGAAGTCAATATATTAAAAGTCACCTCACACACAGACAATGTATGCAAAAGGAGCCCCGACTATGTAATATATGCATTACATAGACAGAACTTGAAGTAGGTTGATATTTTCTGTATCAAAAACCCTTTTTATTGGGTAGGTAATGTTTCAACATTTAGATAAACTGAATTTTGGGTTTTCATTCACTGCTCTGAAGCTTCCCTGTGTTCATTCCATATACAATAAGCTCAAACTAATGACTTTTCTTGTTTTATCATTCCAGGTTACCCCCCAAGCTGCTACTTGTACTATTTCTGGGATTTTTTCGTTAAGCTCTCGGTGCAACAACCCTCAGGATCAGAATTACCACAACCGGCAACTTCAAGGCTCCTCTAGCTCATTGTCCTGCAATCTAATCTGTCTCTAATGCTCCACTTGGACAAAAAAACATGGCATAAGATGTCCTAAAGAAAGCAGTGTGTGTGTGGGTTGCTGCTTAAAAATACATCCATAAGTATGCTTCTGCTGAATTCAAACATTTTGAATTATCCAAATTAGAAGCTCATAAAATAATGACACCATTATCTGAGTTTTCGGTTATTTAAAGGCATATTGGTGTTTACTTGACCTTGACTGAGCATTTAAAAATTTATTACAACAATTTTATTGTTGTAATTGTCATTCTTCTGGCATTTAGCAAATGGGAAAAAAATTGAAGAAAGGTTTAGTTGTTTTATTTACAGATAAAAAGGAGAAATGGTACTTTCTATACAAAGTACGTAAACCTCTGGTTTCGACTGTATGCAAGTTTCACTTTTCGATGGGATTCTAATTTAATCAAATTACAAACGTGAATCTATACAAGTCATGACTGTCTGGAACTACTTTCATACCCTGACCCTTTCACTTACCATCCCTACAATTCACAGAAAATCCCGTTTCCCCAGAGAGCCTCTCAAATTAGCCAGAGATGTTCAGTGAAAGCCCAGCCAGCACTGGACCTGTCAGAAGGACGGGGCATAAATCATCCCCCAGAGCAGGAGCAGTGGCAGGACCAGAAACGCATCCACCGGCCGAGATTTACGCCGCACATCGAAGCAAAGAGCTTGGACCATCTTCACCAGGTCATCTTCAAATTGGTTATTGATCCTCCAATCCCAAAATGAATCATATGGTGCCAACTCTGTTTAGGTGCTATGTTTACAGTAGTGTGGTTGCAGCTAATATGCAGCCCCCTAGATGGATTATAGTTTGGAAACCTCAAGAAAACACATAGCTGAAGCTGAGCAGGTGTAATTTACCTCGAGATGAATGGATGTCCTGTTGTCATGCAGCAGAGCCTCATTAGACCAGCTGAAGTAGCCACTGACAGCAGTGTGTGTGAAGAGTTTGAAGTTAGGCATTTTACTCTGGTAATTATGACAACAATCACTGGGAATAACTGAAGAGCTTATGACATAGTTACACTGCAATTCTTATAAAGTACAGAATTGTTTGGAAATAGGTCTAGTAAACTGAAAAAAAATATAAAACTAAGAATATTCTAAGTTGTTCCCAATTTACGAGCTGCCGTAAAACCTACCAGATTCGAATTTCAATGTTAAGGATTCTTTCAAAGAATAATCGCCACTTTCGTCCATATCTGCCTTAAATGAGACTTGTTCTGTCAAAGCAGCTCGTGTCTACTCTTGGCACGTAATTTATGTTGGCAGATTACTTAATGGACTCTCGCTTCTCGCCCAATTATGCGCCAAGATGGTGTGTAAACGTAGCTCCTTCCTCGGAAGCAGTTTCCTCATGAATGCCAGAATAGCCATTATGACAGTCCCTTTGTGAGTGAAAACAGACACCTAAAATAACGTCTGGACTTTAATTGAAAGATTGTAAGGATGGCCTTAGTCCTGTTTCTTTTTGGGCTTCCTTCTAAATGTCAGAAAGAAGACAATTAGATGCTTTTCTTCTGTTCCTATTTGAGTGAAAATGTCAGCCTCATTTTCATTTTCAAAGATGTCTGGATCACTGGTCCAGTTTCTGAATATCCTTGATAATATCAATGGTGCAATAAGACACTTGATAGGATGAGCATTGATACCGCTTTGCATCTTATTGGGATCTTATGTGACAGGCCACCACAAAGTAGTGAAAAATGTCAAGTGAAAGGAAAAGGATATATGGGTTTCAACTATTTTCACTGATTAAAATCTGTAAAAATATTGTGTAAAAGTGCAATACAAAACAGCCAAAACACTGAGTTCCTTTAAATCTAAAGGAAAAACCCTGTTTGGAGTTGCTTTTGAACCATAACAAATGAATGTGTAATGACAGCACTAGATAAAATGTAATGTTTTAGTTGTTGACTGAGTATTCGATGACTTTGTACTTTTCTGTTTTTATGATGGAAAGCACTTTGAGCTGTCTTGTATCTGGAAAATATTTCAAGATTTCATTTTTCACAATTTTAATGAGTATGGCTTACGGGCTTTCAGTTTTCTTAGGGTAAAGAAAACTCAAAGTTCAAAGTCTCAGAAAATTTGAACTGCAAGTCAGACTAATTTGTTTTAAGCACAAATATCAGGCTTCTGAAAAGTATGCAAATTTCTATACACGCAACACTTAGTTGGGCCTGCTCTTGCATGAATTAAGTGAAATTAGTACCAATTAAAAATTGTTAAATAAAATCTAGATGTGAAGTGAGAATAGTGTCAGCCCCTTTCTATTTCACTTGTGCCTTTTGAAGCCAATAATGAACAGGAAGAAGTGGGTCTGGATGGACAGCTCTGGGTCCTTCCTCTCTGTTTCCAGTCGATAGCAGCCAGCAGGTGAGACCTCGGCTGTCTGTACAGCGTGGCAGACGCTTATTAGTGGTAATGTTCTCCCATCATCCATCTCCAGGTGGGTTTCCTCCATTGATCTCGACGCCAAGTATTGTGACAAGCGGCTCCTCTGGTAGTGAGATCACTGGTCGCCGCCAGTGACGGCTTTCATTGACACGGCTTGTGGTTCAGTCAATAGACTTGAGACTGGAAAGCCAGAATTAGATTTGGGACACAAAATGTGTTTCATGCCATGCTCCTAAATTTAGCCTAAATCAAAAATGATCACCAAAAATGAAGGTATCTAAAGTCCAAAACATGTAAACTTATTTAAGTCTTAAAGGGACAATTCAATTTTTTTGAGTGATGTTTTGATTATTGTCTATATATCACTCAAATTTTGGCATTTTCATTCAGCATACAGACAGATTAGTTTGTCCTTGAGGATGAAGCTAAATAAAATCAGAGACATGCCAAGATCCATATTAAAACAAATCCAATAGTAATTACTGTGTTGCCATATTTAAACAGAATAGTGATAGTGATGATCTTTTCTCAGAAACACACTGAGAACAGACCACGCGCATTTGACTCCTTCTTACTTCAACATTTGCAGTTTTCTTTGGAACACAGTTTCATAATATTCACCAAAGATTTTTTGTAGTGCAAGAAAATGCAGCCTGGAAAGTTGAAATACCGAGATGCAATGCTCCGTGAGATGTTGTTGGTAGAAAGAAAATGCTATTGTTAGCCACACAGTAACATTTAGCTTATAGCTTTACTTGCATAGAAAGCTATACCATTAACAAGAAATATTTCAGCTCAGATCTCTTAAGGGTACCTAGATGCTGGCAATCACTATTTCATTCTTTGTAAAGCTGAACAAAAACAAAGACACCAAAATTTTAATTGTAAAAGGAGATCAGTACAACACGGGCAGCCGAATGTTTCCTTCCTCACTTCCTGCAATAGCTTTTTTCACACCATCTGCCTCTATAATTGGTCCAATCCCTACTCCTGTGTGAAGGCAGACACGGCCTTGCATCATCTTTCATTCAAGCTGAGTCAGTATCAATCATGTGACAGTCCAGTGATGGATAGGCAATCTAATAACGGGAGCAAAAATAACTTCACTCACTCAATCCTTGACCTTACAACGCAAGCATTCAGTTTGGTTAAAAGCTGCGGCTCTCACATAAAATGGATTTTTCCTTTAGAATCAATTGCAGAGGAAATATTTGAACTGTAAATGGCCACAGAAATCTGTCACTAATAAATAATTGCTGTTGTCAGGAATTTATGCATTGCCTGCACCTCCTCTTTCGAGAGTATTCTCAACTGCAGGCTGTTTAGCCTGAGTAAAAGGCGACGCAAGCAGGTTTTGTGGAAGAGTTAAGGAACTGCCTTTGGTGGAGGAAGCTTCTCAGTTGCTAAATTACCACTAAAAGGCTTTGACTATGCTGCTTCTGAGGAAGAATAGAGGACATTGAGGAAGGTGATCAGACATGCAAATCATGCAGAGTTCAAACAAATCTGAATTACAAATTTAATTAACAGACAAGCAGTTTTTTCTTTATACATGTTTTTTATGAAATTACAGAACGAACTTCAAGAATATCAAGATTAACTAATCAAACGTCGCAGGTGGTAAAAAGTTTACTTTTTGTATTTTTTTCTGTTTATGTTGACATATTATTAAAGTACAAGAATAATTGTTTTTGATTTGGAATTGCTTGCAGATTAACAGTAAACAGTTTAAATTTGATCTCACATAAAACAACCTTGAACATCAGCCTTCAAAACATCTGATTTAAACATGTCTAGAGTTAAATTATATGCAACATTTAGATTTTTAATGTGCATATTACTTTCATGAGAGAGGACTTTAATAATTTACTGTCTGCAAATTTTAATTTATATGAGGAAAATGCAATACATATGCGCCAAGATTGAGGATTTGCCATTTTGACGTTACCCACTTTGATATTAACCATTCCTGTAAGTACTAATGGTACGAATAGTATAAGAATGACTAATTAGCATATCAACATATCCTAATTAGCATATGAACCCTTCTTCCCCAACAAACAAGAAGTAGTAAAAAAAATGTAATTAAGGATTGGGGAAAGAACGGTCATGACAGCGAGTATTAAAAACACAAACCTCAGCTTCCAGTATTTCAGTCAACAAATCAATATTCAGCTGATTACACCTTTAATCTGCAGCCAGGAGAAGCCAGCATTACTCATCCAAACACTGCAGGGAATTTCCACTAATGATCAAAATGATAAAGAAACATGAAAAGAGAACCTTTAATTACTTTAATTAGGCCATGTAATTCATAATGAAACACCTTACGAAAACACAGTTAACCTTGTTGGATGGAGGCAGAGAAATGTTGATTATTTAACTTCAAGAATCAAATTATGAGCAGTCTAAAGAGGCCACGTGTATATTTCATCAACAAAAATGTATATTACCTAACTAGTTTTTAAGTTTATTTAAAGCAACAAAATTCTTAAAAAATTTTAATCTATTGCCTTGCAACATTTTACCATTTTTTTTTTATATTTTTACACACAAATTGGACTAGATGAAGAAAAAAACCCCACCTCTGATACTAATTTTAACACGATGATGCCATAAATTAGCATGATATGGATGAGTTAATGCATAAATTTTATGTAAATAAAATATGTGCATAATTCATTTGAAAAGTATCCCCAAAGAGGCTGAAGCTTTATAAATGTTATAAATGTGCTTGAAAACTTCATGTGATTTTTTTTTGCATGTTCCCAATTGTCCTAAAATCCAAATGCACAAATATTGCAGCTGATTTCTTACCTACGAAAGTACCACAACAGTTCCACAATTTCTCATGTGTTACTTATTCAATTTAATAATGAAATACAAATGTCCGTCCTACAATAGTCTGTCCAAAGAGAATAAACAGAGGATAGCTGTTGATCCAACAAGGGGGTTGGATCAAAACTTAATCAAATGAAGGAATCTGTGGCAACAAACATTCCTAAACATTGCAAGTTAAGCTTGGAAATGCTTTATGTCCAAGCTTGAGCTGATTTGTGTGGAAGAATGGGCAAATATGTAGTCTCTGGAAAATGTAAGATAGAGACATTAATCAATCAATCAAGTTTTTTTATATAGTACATTTCAGCAACAAGGCAAGTCAAAGTGGTTTGCGTACGACTAAAGACCTTTATTTATGCACAAAATATTGAAGTAGCATGTATTCAGACTCTCTGTGCTATTAGTATACTTTAAATTTGTTGTTATGCATCACAAAAAGGTTTTTACAAGTGGTGGTAAAGTCATTAAGAACCTGCATATTTTATGTTTGCATTAAACTCAAAGTAGACAAACATCAACACTGTCGAGTATTAGTGCAAATCATATTGCTTTCACTGCATTCACCAAAATTCATACATATTGCATGTTTTCCTAATCGATCATGTGCCCCATTTAGATGGGATCAATACAAATGTATGTTAAATAAAACGGTAACACTTTATTTGACGGGTTGTGAATAAGACTGTCACGACACCATCATAAACATGACATAACACCTGTCATAAAAGTCTTCATGAATATTTAAAACCGTTGCCATAAAGTGCCATTCGGTAAATCATGACACTTTTAATACAAAGTTGACATTATTCAAAATGTCTTTGTTATGACAACTTGACATTAA
>CAEGAE010063372.1:0-21480 GCA_903067095.1 Girardinus metallicus | reverse complement strand
GCTAATCTCCCTCCATCAGGGGCTCCACCAAGATCTCAGCCTCTGGGGTCAGAATGATCACAAGAATGGTGAGCAAAATCCCAGAACCACACGGGGGGACCTAGTGAATGACCTGCAGAAAGCAGGAATCAAAGTTACAAAGGCTACTGTCAGTAACACACTACGCCACCAGGGACGCAGATCTTGCAGTGCCAGACGTGCTTTTGCCAGTCCATATCCGGGCGCATCTGAAGTTTGCTAGAGAGCATTTGGATGTTCCAGAAGAGTATTGGGAGAATGTCAGATAGTCAATATCATGCTTTGGGGCTGTTTCTCTGCAAAGGGACCAGGACGAATGAATGAATGGGGCCATGTATTGTGAGATTTTGAGTGCAAACCTCCTTCCATCAGCAAGGGCACTGAAGATGAAACGTGGCTGGGTCTTCCAAGCTCACTGCCAGGGCAACAAAGTCGTGGCTTCATAAGAAGCATTTCAAGGTCCTGGAGTGGCCTAGCCAGTCTCCAGATCTCAACCCCATGGAAAACCTCTGGAGGGAGTTGAAAGTCCCTGTTTCCCACCGCCAGCCCCAGAACATCACAGCTTTAGAGGAGATCTGCTTGGAGAAATGGGCCAACATTCCAGCAACGGTGTGTGCCAACCTTGTGAAGACTTAGAGAAACTGTTTGACCTCTGTCATTGCCAACAAAGGATATATTACAAAGTATTGAGATGAACTTTTGTTATTGTTATTTATTTTCCTCATTTTGTCTCTCTTAGTTGATGTCTACCTATGATGTCAATTACAGGCCTCTCTCATCTTTTTAAGTGGGAGAACTGGCACAATTGGTGACTGACTAAATACTTTTTTCCCCACTGTTTACACCTAACCTTTATCTGCTACTCTGAAACTCATAAAAAGGTGTTACGGTATTTGCTATTTATTGGACACATCTGTAATTATACATCATTTAATGTCATTAAGTTTAAATTAGATTTAACATTTCCAGAATATTTTTGATGATACTAGAAAACATTCAGTAAAAGAATCAACCTCATATTTATGACTAAGTGAAAATAATATTCACCGTATCAATCTGCCATATATTCTCCTTCTAATAAATTACATAGAGTGGGAAGTTTGGTCAACCAGGAGGGACTCAGAGCAGAGCCTCTGCTTCTCCACATTGAGAGGAGCAAGAGGTGGCTCAGGCATCTGGTTAGGATGGACACCCCACTGGTGGGAGGAGGTGCCAAGGAAGTCCCAGAGGAAGACCCAAGACATGCTGAAGGGACTATGCTCCTCTGCTGGTATGGGAACGTCGTGGGATTCCATAGGAAGATCTGGCCAAAGTTGCTGGAGAAGGAAGTCTGAGCCTCTCTACTTCAGCTGCTGCCCCTGTTACCCTGTTGTCTTCTGCTTGGATAAGCAGAAGACAATGGATGGATGGATGATCGGTTGTTTAAACAGACCAGGAGTGGAATCTATGTCCTAGCTTTGTAGTTTACACAGAGAATGAACATTCAGAAGCTTCTCATTCAACCTATCAAGCTCCAGGAACACTGAAACCTTTGCCAGTCCTTTCAAAGACTCGGTGTGGAAAGCCTCCCTTTTGTCATCTGAACTCTGATGACAAAAGGGAGTTCTGAAGTTCTGAAACAGGAACCAAAGGACAGAGAATGAAAGGGGGTTCAGTTCCATCTCACTGAGGCCAGTACCATCAGCAAGGTCAGCCTCTCACCCAACCCTGGTCACACACGCTACAGCATCAGCTGCTCCCACCGGTGGGGATTATCATCACAAAGTGGTCTGACTTGATTCAGAGAAGATGAGCCACAGTGAATCTTCCTCAGTTCAGGCGATGGACAGTTCGGAAGCATTGGGTCTGCTGTCGCACTCGGCTCAAAGGAAACTTGTTTCAGGCGACAAATGGTTCTGCTCAGGAACTCCTGAACATGCCTCTTGTCTTGGCAAGAGTCTTGAGCTAAGACTGGATCAAAAGGTACAGACTTCCAAAGACGATATTAATATTTTTATACTTTGTATAAACATATTAATGTTTATACAAAGTATTATCTTGGTATAATGTGTCTTTAACCTGTCAGCAGGTAGAGTTAAATTCCTCTCAATTTGAGAAGAAATGTCCTCTCAATTTCATCTCAAATGATATATTTTTGCACTTTGTCATTTTTTAAATTTTCTGTGGTTACTGTTTGTCATGTTAATATCAATAAAAATATTTTGTAGACACCAATAAAGAACCTCTTCAATTTCTGCTTAGCAACCCAGAACAGGAACATTTAGTTTATATACTTCACTCAACCCAGAAAAAGAATCAAATCTATTAGTTAAAACAAATATCCAGAGGATTTCACTCAGCCCAGAGCAGGAGTTACAACAAACTTAGAATCCAGAGAAACTACTGATTACTGCAGATCAACATCATCAGAACAAGAATCCAGAGAAACCCCTCCTAGTTTATAAATCACTGAGTACTTATTCTTTAACGTGAGGTTATACTTTTTTGTTTTCTTTTTTCTTCTTCTGCTCTTTCCTTTGGTTTGTTGTTTTGTTGTATTTCTTCTAATTCATGTAAAGCACTTTGAACTGCCTTGTTGCTGAAAATGAGCCATGTAAATAAAATGACCTTACTTTACCTATAAACCCTGTCCAAATTCTATACCAGGTTAAGAATAAGAAAATACAAAATAAAAACAAAAACGTACCTTAAAATAAAAATGATTGTTTTGATTATTTGTTTCAGCAATGCAGATCCTGTACTTGGTATCGGTTTGTTACCAAAATATTGCACATCTCTAATTTTTATGACCAGGCTACAAAACAGTGAGACCAAAAGCAAAAAGGTAAGAAACTGGTGAAGAAGTGAAATGGTTTCCTCTGGTCAGAATTTAACAGTTATGGAACATTACATTTACAAAGTTATGCTTGATTACAATGTCAACATTTTTTTATGACTGATTTATTACTCTCCAAAATGTGTTTTTATAGTGCATAAGCTATTCATTGTGAGAAATGTGATCCTTGTTGTTAACATGTCCTCGGCGCAATAAAGCGGCAGTACATCTTGAACTTTGACCTGCTGCGTGTGTGATGTGGGCCTCACCTGTCCACCTGTTATGTGGGTGAAGTCTCCATAGTTGTGTGCGGCATCTCTACTTCACCGCTACCCACGGGGGACACTGCAGTGTGCGGGGGCCTTTCCTGCGGGGCCACCGTCTCCATGGCAACGGCCACCTGTCCCGTCTGCTGGGACTTCGCTGTCCCAGCGGCTGACCTCTGCGCTCGGCTTGCGCGGCCTCCGTTTCGGCGGAAAGAGTTCCTGATTCCGTTGGAGACGCGGCTGGAGAGCCGCCTCACTACCCCGCCGATGCCGCCCGCGGGGCCCTTCTTCTTCAGCAGGCCGACGTCATCCTCCAGCTCCCCCGGGGGCACCTCGATGTTCCCAGAGTACCAGAACACCCACCAGATGAGGCTGAGGAAGATGACGATGGCGCCTGCGTAGATGAGCAGGTCATAGAAAAACACGTTGACGAACACCCCGAGGAGGAGCACGGTCAGGCCCACGATGTCAAAGGCGACAGCCAGCCAGAAGCTGCACACACAGCGGCCCAGACCCCGGTACTCGGCCTCCATGTTCAGGTGTCAGCGGCTGGAAGGTGAGACAACCTGTCCTGCTCGGGGCACGCAGGCGGACACACCTCATAGGAGGGGCGTTCCGCTCCCCGGAGGAGGGGCTGCTGCTGAGGCACCTGGCCGGTAACGGCCTTCCTCTGCCAGGCTGGGCTACATGCAACCTGCCGCTCTTTATAACTTTGGCAAAAAAAAAAAGAAAAAGCAATAAAGAACAAACCAATAATATATAATGAAAATTATTAAAGATGTAATAACAAATGCAGGCTTTTATTATTAATTTAGATTTGTTTAATGTAATAATTGCACTAAATATCCACAAAAAAAAAAAAAAAATCACTCCAAAACAATCAAATATTTTCTAGCGGGTTTTTTTCTCGTCAGTTTGGAAACTATGTGCTTATTCAGAATCAGCTTTATGGGCCCAAACAAGAATCTTGACTTCAGTCTCAAGCATTCATGGCTTGGAGACCTTAGGTACAAATATATAATCTTTAGAGGCTTTTTTTTTTTTTCATATAGAGCATTTTCTACAAATATCAACATCCACAAACTATTGACTGAAGGAGGGCAAAGTTCACAGGAATATGAGACCGCCTTGTGGTGCTTTTCGTAATGAAGGTCTAACAGCCCGTCATTAAATTTGATTAAATTGTTTGTGGCTGTAACGCGACAAAATGCGAAAGATATGAGAGGAAAAACTATTTGCTACCTTCCTGATTTCCTAATTGTCCTGAATGTTTTTCACACTTCATTGTTTCAGAACATCAAATGTCACCTTATGGTGAAGTTTAGTGTTTTCACCAGTTACGATCAGTGGAAATAACTGATTTCCACTGATTCATTTTCAGTAACTTTTTTTTTTTTTTTTTTTGCCAGATTCAAGCCAGTTCAGCAACCACTGTGGGATTTTTGGTCATTAATAAAGAGTTACCAACAGCTGTCTTTCCTACAGCAAAGGAGCTTGTGCTGAATAACGAGAACTAGAATTAGAGACAGAATTTATTTCCAGGTTTGCAGGATAAAATGTTAGGTACCTAAAACAAAAAAAAAATGTTAATATAGATTCCTTATAAAATGTGGAAAAAGCAAGGAATGAACTAATACTCTAAGACATGAAAAGTGTCACTTTCTACACCTTTCTTGGACTTTGCAAAACTTGGGCATCTGCAGAGACAGATGCAGGACAAATAACATCTAAAGAATCTGCATACTGTGTCCACTGCTTCCATGTGAACCTTCCAGATCTCAATCTTTCACACGGTTAGCTGGAGAGGGAAGGTTAAATATTCACCCTGAGGTTCTAACGCAGCTGCATGAAGTCAGTTCATGATGAGATTAACAGATGGATTCGTTTAGTGAGCAGGAGCAAAGAGCTCTTCAGGAGCCGTGTGGTTTGCTCCTCCACTGCTTCCTGTAGTGCTGCTGTCCCGACATGTCGGACCCATCACTGCTTCTGTCACCCAGCAAAGCAGGACATTTCTGTCTCTGGACAGTTTCTACAGAAAATACATTCGGTATTCATTTCATGAAGATTCTGCAATGTCACTGTTCTCTACAAGATCTCTGGTGGACATTAAAATATTTTTTCATTTTCTAATATTACTCATGATTCCTCCTTTATTTCTTTACTCTTTTAGACAAAGTGGAAAAATTTAAATATTTGCTAACTGATGCCAATGCTTATGGTCATACTGAGTGAATTAGAATATGCATTCTGATGGGACTAATCTATATGCGTTTTAATAGTGATCAAGACACTGAAATAAATTAACTTCCAATTTTATTCTAATTAATTGGCTGAATAAATGACAGGATGCTTCCAGTGACCATGTCGACCCGCTGACCATCCCATCTGCACCTGTAGGTGGCAGTATAAGGGTGATGTTGCATAAAATGAACTGACAAAAAAAAACTAAAAAAAAAAGTCTGTTGCAGCAACTCCTTAACATGTACAAGGTAGTATGACCACATTCTAAGAAAAAAAAAGAATAAAAACACAGAATAAAGCCATAAAATTTCATTAAAATTCTAAGTCTGACAAAATCAAAATATGGAAAGACTTACGAGAATAAAGTCAAAATAATATTCTTGTACAAGTTCTCATGTCAAATTTATTCTTATGTGACTTTATTCTGGTAATCATTTATTTAAATTTTCTTAGTATGGCCCTAATACTTTATCATACACATAAAAGGGTTAACATTAGTCAATGAATATTGAATGAAAGGCTCTCCTCTAGAACCAGTTGGCGCTTTCAGCTCCTTTAGCTCTCCAGGATGTTGATCTGGGGAAAATGGCAGAAATCAGGCTGGCAGAGTGAGCTCTGACAAACACACTTTGTTTTCCCAATTAATGTTTTATTGGAACAGTTGGATGCTTTAATAACATTTGATCAACGCTCAAGCACACTGCCAGAACGTCTCATGAGAAACCAAAACTGGGTAAAAGCAAAGGGAAAACATACAACCAAGACACACTTCTGCTTTCAAATGGTCGAGTTCTTTCCAAGAATTTCATTTGCATTTGAAAATCATTTGCAAAATCCTGGTCCGCATCTGTTTATGGATAAATGTTCTGCCATCTGAGCCATCTATGACAGCAAGAAAAATAAAAGCTCAAAAAAAAAAAAAACAAAAAAAAAAAACATGTAATGTAATAGGAATGGGAGTTGGAAGGGGCTAACCCAGAATGGCATAACAGAGCTCTCAATATGAGAAAGCTGACTCCTGTGGTAATCATTCGTTGTCTTTTGTTTAAAAACAGGTTGCTTTTTCACAAGTTGATTTTTCCAAAGCTGATCTTCAACACGCACAAAGGGGGCGTGATGGGGAGGTGCTTTCACCGCTGAAGACAGAAGAGGCAGTATGTGAGCGAATTCTGCCAAATCCTTCTCACCAAGACTCCCGAGCGCTCGGCCCGCTTCAGTCCCGCTCAGCCACCAGCTTCAGAACCTTACCGATGGCGATGGTCTTGCCTGGCAACAGCACAACAAAACCCGCATCAATTTCCTGCTTTGCACATGTCGATCTTTCAAGCTGCAGAGTCCGCTCCCGTTTTTAGGGCCATGATTTGATTCAAAAATCGAATTTTTCTATTCAGACATTTTAGAGATTCTGTTTAATTTATGTGACTGACAAGAGGAAAGATTTAAACAAATGGAGATTTATTTAAATCTATTCTGTAAGGTTTCATACTGTATGGAAGGAGAGGGATGACAACCTTTAATAAATATACCACGGGTTAATCTCCCATTAATAAATTAAATGTATCAAAATTATTAAAATCATTCATTTAATTTGCCACTAAATAATTACATATATCACTAAATTATTAAATGCATCAATAATTAACTATGCTATGAAATAGACAATTAAATGTCCCATGAACTGATTAAAGCTAAATTTTTATATTAATTTAAATAAAAATGTCCATTTAAAAAATGTATTTAAAAATATAATTATTTTGCTGTGTACTTATTTCATGGCTCCTGTGTGAGTGCTGCCGTCATGAAATAATTTCAACTGATGAATCCAAACATAAAACGGGATCAAATTTCATCAGTTTACATTTAAACAAAAACACGTCTGTGAATAAAATTTGGCAACTTAAATGACCATTTGGCAACTTAGGTTTGATTAGCTGCCTGACTTTTTCTTAAAAGAATAAATAAATAAATAAAATTATTCAAAACAATTCAACGTGCAGCTTACTCCAAACAGGAGAGCCAAACACATACAACTTAAACGCATCACAAATTCATTTTGAATCGATTTAGAACACATGGTTCCCACAAGTCTGAACTGAAAGTGATCATGTTTGTAGCCAAGTGCAGAGAAATGCATATCAGACCCATGGCTACCAGATCAACAAAAAAATAAATACAAATTCTGGACACTCTTGACCAATGTGTGAGAGAAAGATACATGGACAAAATGGCTGCTGTTGGGATCCACCGGTATGAGATGGAGAAGGAAAACATGTCAGACCATGTGGAAAAGATGGCTCTGACCTCACACTGTGACACAGTTCACTACTAAGTGAACGTGAAGAGTGTGTACAGCATGGAGGAGCTTCATGGCCTGAAATGTGTGGATGCATACAATCATTATTTAAATGAATTTGCAGAGTGAGTTCATCATAGAAACAGACATAGGCTTCCTATCTGTCTGAGCATTGGAGATAAAAGCTATTTTAGCTAAGCTAACTTTGCTAATTCAGCTGTAAGTACTACAGTAATTATCACTGGTATTTTTCTTAGTATTACACAGAATAATCGTGTAATAGTTGTAATTTACTTATATCGTTTATAAATTAGATAGGAACGAGGTGAGGTCTAGTTCTAAGCTTGTGGATTTATTGCTGTCATAGCAATTTCCTGCCAAGATGGCTGTCAGTTACAAAGTTCACAGAAGTTGTGACATCACATGAGAACTATGGACTGTGATTGTTTATGGAGTGGATTTTTTCCTGCACCTCCATCCTGCTTATAGCTGGATGTTACCTCAAAGCATCAGGCCTACCTTCATCCCGTAAGGTGAACCGTCCCATCTGAGGAAAGTCTTTAAAAGTCTCGAGGCAAATGGTCCCAGCTGTACGCAGACGGGCGATGCAGACCTGGTCCTGTTTGACGAACCGGGGCCGCGTCTTACTCTTGTCTCCCGTCTTCTTGTCCACTAGACAGATTAAGGCCTGCACAGGGGGCAGACGTCAGCAGGGAGTTCAGGTTGTGATAGAGATCCACACCAGCAGCGAATTGATCCCACTCTGGAACTTACCGTGATTTGCACTTCTTCAATGCATGTGTGAATGTGAAGGACTGCGTTGTAACCTGGACAGATGATGGATTTGTGTTCGATAATGACGATCTGTGGAGAACAAGGTAAACACAACGTTCAAGTAAGTTCATCTAAAGTTTGGTGTGTGCCCCCTCACCCCCAAGTACCAACTACCACCAGATGTTTCCCATAGGACTCCCCTGCATATTGAATAAAGATGGTGGCGCCATGTTTGGTAGAGAGCGAGCACATCACTGCTACAGGCAGAGAACTACTGAGACAGTCTCTCATTCGTCCCTCATTCCTTAAACGCATCATTGCTGTGACAATGCTGAATGATGAGCCTTTCATACAAAACTAGACCGCACCATTTGATTATCTAAATGCTTATGGGATTTCTATTAATTTTAGGGCTGAAACAATTAATCACCTATCGAAATAATCGTCAGTTAATTCAGTAATTAATCATTAACAGGAGCATAGACAAAAGAAAATGGCTGCTTACTAAAAAAACTCCCCGTTATACTCTTCCATCCACTCAAACAGCCTCCCTCCCCTCCCAGCACACACAACGTTCATCGTTGTTTTGTTTTTTTCCCCCATTCATCCATACCGCTTCCCGCAACCCCCCCCCCCTGCAATGGCACGACGCACCCCCTAGGGGGCGAGCCCCACAATTTGGGAACCTCTGGGTTAATCCAAGAAAATTAATTTTCAAAAAAATCAGCCCTACTCAAACAGCCTCCCTCCCCTCCCAGCACACACAACGTTCATCGTTGTTTTGTTTTTTTCCCCCATTCATCCATACCGCTTCCCGCAACCCCCCCCCCCTGCAATGGCACGACGCACCCCCTAGGGGGCGAGCCCCACAATTTGGGAACCTCTGGGTTAATCCAAGAAAATTAATTTTCAAAAAAATCAGCCCTACACTGAATAAAGGAATGCAGTTAATGCATTCTAAACAAAAACATATATATTCTAACCCACATATATGAAACAATTTCATTGTTTTTGTTGCAACACCATTTGATGATGTGTTTTGTTTTTCTGCTGAATATATCCATTTTAATGTATTCCTCCATCAGTTTTTTTTTGTTTATCTTTGTTGCTGTTATTTGTCCTCTTATCCAGTTATTTTGCACTAATTTGTGGGTTTATAATGTTTGTTCTAATTGGCAAATAAAAAGAAAACAAACAAAACACATCTGGTAATTTGATGATTCAAATTACCAGATTGAGATTAAGTTGAAATCTTGAGCACATTAAAGCTTCATGACTTTAGTGGTTCTTTTAGCATCAGTCATAAAAATGTTTCCATTACACAAACGTGTGTTTATTCATCACACAAGAAGTTTGAAGACAAACATCCTGTGTGATGTTGCCAAGATAAATGATGCCATATTTTTGTAACAAATGAAAATATCCCCCATCCTCTCATGACCAAAAATAGAAAAATAAAATATTTATTTTCTCATTTTAAAAAAAGAAAAAATTATTTGTTTATTTGCATTTTTAATGTATTATTAATATTGTACAAGCTGGGCTTAAATGTTTAAATGAAATTGCACCAATTGAATAATCCATTACTACATCATCAGCTGCAGCTCTAGTATAGATGACAGCAGCCTGCATCCGTACATATACATACTGACATAAACTGACATTATTGAGCTACAAACCATTTTGGACCTTTTTGTTCCCCCAGGCCAGGATTATGGGCCCTTATGAACTGAAATAATTTTATTTCACGATTAAGGTGCTGTAAATTTGTTTTTGCTAGATCTAACACATTTCGCTTTTCTTGCACTAGAGGAGCTGTGCTGGGCAGACTCACCTGGGCGTCGAAGGTGCGCCCTGAATGACAGAGACTGTCAGAGTTGCACAGAATAAATCCCGGCAGGATCTCCTCCTCCTCGATTCCCTTCAGTCGCAGCTTGAGGTTTTCACCAGGTCCTGCATCGTCCGTCTCCACGTCATCCGATAGCAGACTCAATACCTCCACCATATGCTGCAGGAACACAGACACTCAAATCAGAGCTGCAACAGTAATGAGAAAAGAATAAAACACAAAGTGGGCTAAATGGGGATAAAACAGTAATCATTCCCTCCTGATGTAACTCGTATCAGAAATCAACACCTCTGATCATTTTGACCTTAAAACTAATAATAGTGGCAGAAAAACAAGATGCAGAAACATCATGCAGAGACTCTGCAGGGAGGGCAGAGGGTGTTCCTCTGTGCTGTATGGAGTAGAACTGATCTAGAATCAGTGAGCGCTTTTTTTGTCACTGTAGGCATGTTCAGTCTGAGGAATTTGATGCTTCAATTGTTTGGTTTTCGTTTGTAGATGCTAGAACTACTTAGAACTATGTACATAGAAAAGAACTACGTTTGACAGTTCTATTATAGAGTGAAGAACAGTGCATATACATAGTTCCTCATTGCATCAGATTTCTTACATACAAAAAGCAGGTAGTGACAGAGGACCAGCTGAAGAGAAATGTTAACACTGCTGTCCAAGTGTCTTTCTGCATAAACAAACCTCTAACCAGTCAGACAGCACTTCACACAGAGTTCTGTTGAAATATTTTGACCCTGGCCTGTTGAGTTCGGCAGGCGGACGTCTCCACAAACAAAATGACGCAATTTTTGTCACACAACATTGAGAACTGATTTCAGAACTTAACTGAAGTATGTGGGAGGCCTTAAGGGTCCATGTTGTTCAGGGAACACAGAGACTGACGTTTATAGTTAAACATTGTGACTCTGTTTGACAGCAGCTGCTCCTGCACACAGTGTGACATCACCTCTCCTAATCTGAATCAGTATTGCTCATGGGAAACTCTGACCGGAAAATGGAATCAGCATTAGTTGTTAAGTCTGCTGAGAAATATAAAATAATCCCAGATTGTGGCTCAGTGTTGAATCAGATGCACCAGAGAGGCTGAGGACGTGATCAGATTGATTCCTGAACACGTCTTCCTCTCTGTCCAGCTACTAATGAATAAAGACCAATAGAGCCACAAAAACCTTAAATGAAACAGTTGAAACTCTGCAGAAAGGTTTCCCCCAGTGTATTATGAGTCTGGCAGCCTACCAGGTTTTACTTGCCTCCACATCAGGATAAGCGTGGCTTTTTTTTATTTTATTTTAAATAGTTTTTCGTACAACAATAAATCTTGGCCTCTACAAGTGCCTCATAAATTAAATCTCCCCGTTTGTCCGTGGCATACAGTAGGGATGTGCAGTGCAGCAGCTGGCCCGAGGTAGTATGGGTAGTGGCTGATTACATCTTTGGGATTTAACAGATGTGAAAAAAAAAATTGATAATCATTTTTAATTGTGTTTTCTTTATTTGTTTTTAACAGTGTAGTTGTATGTTTAAGTACTGTCAATGTCTTCCTGTAACATAATTATCCAGTAATATTTCACATTTCCTGACAACAAAACTTTGTTTTAAAACAAAAACCCAGTGGGCCGCTGGTTGCCCTGGTAACCCTGATTCAGAGCAGGTCTGTATCTGATAGGATGTCTTACCCTGTTGGGCATCATGACTAGCTGTTGTGCTTTACTGATGGAGCCAGACTCCAGCTTTCCTAGAACCACGGTCCCCATGTCCTGGTGAGAGAGCAACGCATTTTCAATCCATGACAACAAAATCTCTTCCATGTTTCAGGAAGCAGTTTTCATACAACATGCATTAAAAAACAAACAGATGTTCTCACCTTGTATTTGTCTACAATGGGCAATCTGACTGGTCCATCACTAGATCTGTTGAAATTTGGCAAACTGTCCAAGTGTGGGATGAAGGGCAAACCTCTGGAAATTCAAATAAAAGCATTTAGAGAAGGACAAGTCAATGACCTTGGGTTGTCCTGACTGTGAAGCTAACAGACTTACGTATACCAGGGGCACATGTCAGTCGCCTCCTTCAGGTTGGCTCCGGTCAGCCCAGAACACGGCATGAAGTGGATGTCTTTCTTCGGATTGAAACCCACTTTCTTCAAGAATGGCACTAATTTCTCTTTGCACTCCTCATACCTAGCAGCCCAGGAAACAAAGCAGCACATAGGTTCACCTGAATAAATGCTTGGTGTTGGAAATGAGAGGGTGAAGAGAAAAAGCAGGGGACAAGTATCCATCTCAGCCTTTAGTCTGAACATCAATGTACATATATGTTGATGTACAAAAATTAATATACAGAAATTAAAGAAAATGGCTACAATTTCAATAACTTTAGACAAGAGCGAATAGCTTAAAGGGGCAGTATTATGCATTTTCCAGCCACATTGGCTATAAAATGGCACTAACAAGCAACTATGATAACTTCATTTACAAAAATACTGTATGTATCAAACATAACTTAAGAAATTTGAATTCATGAATTGACACCTTGAAATTGGACTGTTTCTTGAAGAAGCTCCTGCTCTTTCCAACACTGCACCTTCACGAAGTCATCACAACAATGCTTCTCTATTATGCCATTTATAGCCGTTCCTTGCAGTGTTGGATTGAAAAGTAGCTTAGCAGGTGTTCAATTCCACCCAATGTTTGCTAATTGCTGTTTGCTAGTCTGAAGGAGCTGAGTGAAGAGAGCCACAGAGGAGGGTGCTATAGTGAGGGGAAAGCTCGGCCAGAGACTACAGATCCAAGGCAGAGCAGCGGAGAAAATGTGACTCTTTGTTCCAGGTGTTTTTTCATCCTGAATGGTTGCCATGAGAGATTTAAGGATTTCTGAAACATGCATAAAAAAAAAATCAAGGCAACACCCTGGGTGTGTTTTTGATGACGGAGTAATGTTGTCACTAAATAAATAGTTACAATAGTGACTAAAACTTTCTTTGGTCACTGAAAGCCAGTTGTACAATGACAGCACAGGGGGTGGGGAAAGTTTATACTTTTCTATCTTCATGATATTCCAAACCTTTTCATCTCCTTCCAAAAAGGTCCAACCACTGTGTGTCCTAGTTCTGTGGGAAAACCCAGAACCAGAAGACAAACCCTGCTGAGCATCAGCTAACACTGAGCATGTCCATCTTGACCAGGAAGGTGAGTCATGAAAGGGAGTGGAAGCAGAAGCTTTGACCCCCCGGGGATCCAAGGAGCCAGGTTTTATTCATGAGTTGAAGCCATCATCTCAGGCTCAGCCATGTAAATATCAGCTGCTGAAGCATCTTTCCTCAGTTAACCAAAGATTGACAGGTCAACACGTCTCTATCTGTCTCTACAGACAACACCTTGTTCATTTAAAGGTCTGCAGATGGGGCTAGGTCCGTCAAGCTAACACTGTTCACCAGTCTGGATGAAGGACGCTGGGGTTTAACGTGGTTTCTGATTTGAATCCAAATGGCTGAAACGCTCCAACAACTTGGAATCAAAGAGTAAAATGCAATTATGTTTCATCATTAGCAGGTTGCTGGGGTAACAATACCATTAAATTCTCACATGAGCATCCCTACACCCCTTATCCTTGCAGATCTGTGGGGGGATTGGAGCCCATCTTCAGCATCTGTTGGGTGAGAGATGGGTTTCACCCTGGACGGGTCACCAGGTCATCGCAGGACAATAACAAAAAACAGGTCAAAGTACCATGTGAAAACATACACCCCTCTTGGCAACTTTAGAATGACTCATGTACAAGCTTGTTTGGGAGCTCAGGAGGAAGACAGAGTACCCAGAGAAACATGGAGACTCCCTGCAGACAGACCTGAGGCCACCATAGTGAGCTAGTAGCTGGTAACATGGCAGCAGAGCTGATAACTGTTGTCTGATCTGTTTTATTTGGCTGAGTACTGTGAGACCTGGATGAATTTAGAAATCAAACAAACATTCAGAGTAATCACAGAGGACTATAATTAGAACAGTGAAACAGCAGAGAATGAATCATTAACCATCTGTTATCAACACTGAACCAGGCCTGCTGGACAATGAATTGTCCCTCAAATTATTACAATAAAGGATAATATTGTCATTTTAAGACCATTTTCAACTAGTATAATAATAGAAGATCATCCTTTGACAGACCAATAAGCCCTAACTTTGCACATAACACTTCACATTGCAACTGGAAGATATTTTAATTACCCAAAATAAAAGCAACCCAAAACAATAAATCAAAAGAAATAAACAACCACACATAACTGAAATCATAAATAAAATGAATTAGCAAATCTAAACAAAATTGCTCGTCAAAAAATGTAATCAGAATGGAAATTACTGAACGCATTTTAATAAATCATGTAAGTAATTGATTAATTGCGACAGGCTTACATTGAGCCCTCCCCTGTTTTTCCTGTACCCACCTCTCCAGACTCCAGTTGACTGTAGGGTCATCCATCTTGTTGACCAGGACTATCAGGTGCTTGACACCGGCCGTCTTAGCCAGCATGGCGTGCTCCCGGGTCTGTCCACCCTTCTCGAAACCCGTCTCAAACTCACCTTTCCTGGCAGAGATCACCTGTGGGAGCAGTTAGCGGTGTCAGCTACACAGGAAACTCTATACGGGGAAGCACTCCCATTCATATTCAACATAAACTAGCAGTTGACTTTGGAGATTATTCAGTGCCTAGCATGTCTATGTGTGGTGGAGCCCAACAGTGGGTCAGTTGTGAGTTACTCACCAGAACAGCCAGGTCAGCCTGGGACGCGCCGCCAATCATGTTCGGCACAAAGCTTTTGTGGCCTGGAGCGTCTAGGATAGTAAAGTGCTTTTTGTCCGTCTCAAAGTACGCTCGGCCCACCTCCACAGTCTTCCCCTTGTCTCGCTCCTCTTGATTGGTGTCCAAAGCCCAGGACAGATACCTGAAGACAGAGAGGACAGATCGTCACTGACCGTCAAAGGACTGCTCTTTACAACACCATGACCTACATCCGCCTTCATAAAAACACACCAAGCAGCGGATCAAACACAAATAACTCATTTCCAGTAACCATAAAATTGGGCACGTTGAATTTGCGAAAATAAATGTTCTTAATGGAAACACACCTGTTTAGAAAAAAAAAAAAAAAACTCATGTTTTTCCATAAAAAGTTTTTGAGCCAGGATGAGGTGGGTTTTTCCAGCCGTAGCGAAATAGATGTATTTCGCAAAACTGCAACTCAAACCCTTTTTGCATCATGAGTCATGTAATCAACAGCCAGATGTGACTACTGGAGAAAATGACAAAAAAAGACAATAGGAAGTGGAAGGGGGATGACTGGTTGTTTTTGTGTTTTTTTGGACAATGTTCAGCTGGCTCCACCAGAGCTCCCACAGCAACAGTTCATAAAATGTTATATCATTCCAACGTGTTGAATCCATAACTAATGTGAAATCACTGACTATTTCCCCAGAACGCCACATACATAACCGCTAACAAGTAGGCAACGCCAATGTCTCCTCTGATTGGCTGATAGTTGATGAGCGCTAGCACCATGGCTGAATAATGAATATATCTTGTTCGTTTACATTCATTGCTGAAATTATTTTTAATTATCATATGAAGAAACTTATTCACATGTGATTTTAATTTCATTTCTTATTTAATGGAAACACCACAATTACAAAATGTTGGCAATGAGTACGGACAAAGAATGAAAACAGAGCTAATTTGCTATGACAGAGCAGCTAAGGCAGCCCACTCACCAGGTTTCTCTGTTCTTCTCCTTGGCTTCCCTCTCATATTTCTCTAAGGTCCTCTTGTCCACCATGCCTGTTAGATACCTGCAGAGAGACGGGGAGGTTACAGCTAATTCTCCTACAACACTGCACCTGCAATACAGAACGATACTTACATGATTTGTCCTCCAATGGTGGATTTTCCAGCATCTGGAAACAGAATCAAACTTTAGACTCCTGAATAAAAGTCCACATTGTCATGGGTATTTGTATGAAAGAATTGTGGGGAAAGAGATTAGTTACAATTTGGAATAACACTGGAACATAACATGGAAGAAGTGAAGCAGTGTGAACACTTTCCAGATTAACTGTAAGGTCTGTATTTCTTAAATAATGTCCTCCACAAATAAAATAGAGCCAGTGGGTCTCAGCACTGACCTACGTGTCCGATGAACACCACATTGATGTGTTCCTTCTTGGGGGCGTCTGGCTGTACGGCTGGAACCTTTGGCACTAACACCTCCTCCTCCTCCATCATCTCTGGAGCCGTGTCATCGGGGGAGGCCGACTCCCCCGGGCCCCGGTCCCCACCTCCCGGCTCTTCCTCGGTCGCTTCGTCGTCTTTTTGGTCCCATGGTTCCTCCGACGTCATCTCCGTGTCACCGTTCTCCACAGGCACTTTACAAGCACAGAACACCACCGAGTCAGAGTCAAAGGTCAACTATCAAATACTTGCTAATTGTGACTAAGTTTCAACTTTTGGGAGCCAGCAGCTGAACCAGCATGAACCTGATCTGGAATAAAAACAGCTAGATTAGACTGTGGCACAGATTTCTTCAAACACGATGTTCAGTGACTCACGTAAACAGACACCTCTGAGACACATCGCTGAATGAGTATAAATAACAGATGAAGCTGACTGAGAAACTACAAACTAATTTTAATCAATATATGTAATAACATTTGTAAGTTCATAGTAACACATTTAACTGAACTCTAACAAACCCAGAATAGGATGGTTCTGCTTCAAGAGATGCGACGTTGACATTTCTAGGTTTTTCTATCCTTACAAAGTTATGACAGAATTTACATACCAGTACTACAGAATTATATATCTTTAAAGGGGCAGTATCGTGTATTTTCCAGCCATACATTGCAATTTTATAGCAATTAAGTAAGGCTGTTACCTTCAGTTTTTATAAAAATGCTGTATATGTCAAATATGATTTAAAAAAATCTGACTTTGGAATTTAATGTCTTAAAATTGGAATCTCTTTAAAAACTCCTGCTCTTTCTGAAACTCCATCTTCAGGAAGTCAACACAACATGGCTCCTCTATCCTTTAACAACAATTTATCAGCATTTCACTGAGAAATAGCTCATAATGAGCTCAGCAGATGCTCAGTTCCACCAGGTGTTTGCTAATTGCTGCTGGCTAGTCTGAAGGAGCCGAGTGAAGGACTTGCAGGGGAAGGCTGGTCTGTGAGGTTGGAAACTGCAGCTCAGAGGAGGAGCTGTGTCTCAAAGGCGGTGTTAGGTTCACCCAGTTTTGCACAGCTGAAAGGTTGCCATGGAGATTAAAGGGTCCACAGCTGTAAAAACTGCGGATCTTTTCATTGCTGTGTTTGATCCAAATTCTAGGTATTGCTCTCCAGATTTACAGTCATTTTTTTGTATGACTGAAGCCCAACTATGACATAGAAGACTGACCAGCATAACACTCAGCTGTTTATCATTTACTGTTATTTCCAGTTGAAATCCAGCCATGTGTGTTTAAGGTGATAATGAAACACTCCCACTGGATGTGACGGATTAAGACACACAACAAACACAAGCTGATGTTAATCTACTGCAAGACTGTTTTCAGTTGCACAGTGATCCAAAGCAGACTACCCACTCAACTGTGTGCATGGTGGTTTCATGTTTATTCTTTTCAAACCCTAGGTTGTTTTTAAATAATCAACAGTTCTCAGTTGGTTTGTAGAACTGGTGATATGGACGACATTCCTTTTCATGCAAAGCAATAAACATGAGGAAATAAAATCTTAGAAATGTACATACTTAAACATGAAACTTGTGCCACAAAATGACATTTAGTTTAAGGAGTAGAAAAGGCCCCCCCAAAAAAAGCAGCGGTAGTTCAATTCTAAGATGATTCACAGAAGTTAAGAATTTAAAAATGAAAGGCTTCTAGTCCAAAGCTCCTCTGAGTTTTTGTTGTTGAGGAAAGGCCTCTTCAAAATACCACAGAGATTAAAGCATTCCTCAAACATGCATGAAAGAATCAAGGCAACTCTCCAGGTATGTTTTGATGAGAGAATAAGTTAACATGACGCAAAACTGAAAAAAGTCAATTTTACATATTACTACCCCTTATTAGGCACATTGGTGTTGTGCTGGTCAGACAGAGAAGAAATAAATCAGGTCTAAGTCAACAGACTGACAGGACACTCTCCCTTACCCACTGCCGCGCTCATCTTGTAGGTGGCGCCAAGACCGCAGAAGTTCAACATCGTCAGAACATCGATTTTCATTGTCCGCCTTATTTTACTGGTGAACTTGCAGCATGTCACGTTTACCCAAACTCAGCAGACCACCAACTTCTTTTTTTTCTAAAAGCCGTTTTGGCCGACGCGTTCAGCTGTCTGCCAATAGTAACAGCCTATTAACAGATCGTTGACACGTCTTTAGCGCGTTCAAGTTAAACCAAAGTTAGCTTGGTTGTTCTTTAGACCTGGAAAATCCAGAACGGATCGATATCTATCATGTTTTCTGGATCAGGATCTGGACGGACCACAAGCTGCAGAGAGCAGGGAGTCGGCCAGGAGTCCAGAAGCAGACGGCTCGCGGGCCAGATGTGGACCGCCAGGAACATATTTATAGTGAATGCGGTTCTGTGTGCTGCTGTAGGCTGCAGTGCTGCTGTGTTTTCAGTGAGCCGGCTCATGTCACAACAATGAGGAATGCAACAACAACGTGGAGCACAGAGAAGCCAGCCTGGCCGGAGCGTTATACGTACCGCTGCTTTCTGACACGTCCATGGTGGAGATTTTATCATTCACAACTGCAGGGGGGAAAAAAAGGTCATGTTTGGATTTTTCTCAAGGTTAGCACATTTATGCTGCTTTCTTTCAGAAACAAAGCTTTTAATATCTGAACCTTTAATTTGTGTTTTGGAAGCAGCTCACTAATGACTCCACACAGAACTGGTCTGTCCTGCGTCCACCGGTCAGGTCATTTCATACCAAACACTTCTGGGTTAAAAAAAAAAAAAAAAAAAAAAGGAGCCCTCCCACAGCATGCCTGCTACTGCACCTTTTAACAGCTCATACCTGGTACTTAGCACAGAGAAGCATAATCAGGCTTTTTCTGGCATTTACCCATTTCCAGTTTTCTTTGGTGTCTGAGCTGCTCACTTCAACAAAATTCCATGTTTGTTTAACCTAAACACTAAACCTACATAAAATAAAAGATGCGCTGCAGGATTCTTTTGGAAGTTGCAGTTCTGGATTTAAACAGAAAATGAAGGGATCCCAAGATAATCCTAATTTGTGCATCGAAGCTTGTCCCAGAGCATTGTCTGATTTCTATTGAAGTCAGATGCCAACATCTAGGTAAATGTTCTTGTGTTAATAGTTGAATTAATGGAGCAAACGTGGTGGGAGTTCTTAGATTTGACTAATTGAAGAAAAATATGTTTTAGTCTGAAACCTAATCAAAGTCAGAGATGCATGGGGCATCTCTAACCACTCAACTTTATATTTCGGTATAGTGTTTTGATATATTATAAAAATAAAACTGATATTTTCAAATCTCATCCAGAATTCAATTTAATAATTATTTTTTCTGAAGACTGTTGGACACAGTTTGGGCTGTTTGGGTCTTGTGAAATGCACAACACAGTAACTCCAGTCCAGACAGATGTTTACTGGTGTCAGAACATTCCCTCACAGCCAAGTGACTCGTTGAGGATTACTTTAAATCACTGGTTGTCAATAAGAGTCAGAAATAAGGCATGAGTCCTATGAACACGAGCCACCCTCAGTGGCAAACGGCTCAACTTCGTACCAGAAAATATTAGTTACGAAACGGAGAAAAAAACCCTGACAAAGATAGGAAGTGACCAGCAGCCGAGTCCAGCTTTTAAAACTCACACTGAGGTTCAGTTATAGAACTAGCTTCCAATGACAACTACTGTCCTGTCTCTGGGCTGCTTTCACGCAGTTCTCGCATGTTTAATTCCACTCTTGACCAACAAATGCGTCAGAAAATCCACGTCACGTAAAAGACGGAGTGGACACGCCAATTTCTGTCCAACTAGCAGAGTGTCTGGTTAAAATACGGAGCTACACGGTGACAAAAATGTCAACACCTCACATCTTTTTCCAAGTAATGTTTAGAATTTGTAAGTTTCACGGTCTTTGACCCACGCACTGAGTGACAGTCGCTAATAGGTAACACACCAGCTAGCGAACAAGCTAGCAGTTTACCGCCAGTTGGGTGAAAACGCAAGTGCCGGTAGAGTTCAGGTGTCCTCAAACTGTGTCTGTGTTTAACAACAGCTAGATAACAACAAATAAAAAGGTCCATGGCGCAAAGTGGACCACAAAACGCGTCACGGGAAAGCAAGTAGGTGCTTTTTCGCCCTCCAACCGACGCGTGTCTGAACACCCGCTAAGCTACAGGCTACAGTTAGCAGTTAGCTAGAACGGCTAACGCCAACGTGACTGGGGTGAACTTACCAGCAGCATCGACGTTCTCTGTGGGCGCTCTCATGGCAAAAGGCGGAACAAATTCAGCTGCGTTCACATTGGGTACGAATGGCTTAGCGTTCACATTCAGGGTTCTGAATGCCGCTTCAAGCTGTCCGTCGACTGTGGCCTCCACATCGTCCTCTTGTTCCCAGGAATCAGGGGCAGTGTCTCTCGGGTCCATCGTGGGTCTTAGATTTTGACCAAGTAAGATTGGAGCTACGCAGTTCTTGGTCCGCGTGAGTGTCCACCTTCAACCCAATGTTAGCAGTGTCCCGCTGAGCTGTGAGAACCGTCCCTGTGGTGCGTGCGCGATGTTGTCCCCAGTTCACATGAAGTAAAGCAGTCGCTCTGTCGGTCCGGACGCCTCAGAACAGGCTCGACTCAGCACTCCCAGAGACAGTCCGCGTGAGCTGCAGAGTTCCTTCAGTCGACGTGAACAGCGCGAAGAACTCTGGGATTCGAAGTCCTATTAGCAACCAGACTACGTTCAGCTCGGAAGAAATGTAAAAGTAACAAACTACATCCCCCGAAAACTAATAGAATAATTGTTAACGTCACTTGATATGAACTTTTAACGGAGCAGATTCGCTTAGATTTTGATCGAGGAAAATAAATAGCACGTTTATGCATATTCATGTGATGGCCTAAAACATTTGTTAAATTTTTTTTTTTTACATTCATTGAAAAAAATAAAAATAAATTAAAAGAAATAATATATATAT